>JABFFI010000741.1:0-82721 GCA_013623725.1 Fusarium robinianum | reverse complement strand
GTTGGGGGGAGGGGTGCGGGGGGGGGGGGGGGGGAGCGTGTCTGGTTGGGTTAGGTACTAGGTATATTATACGTATATATGAGATGGGAGGATCATTGTGTAATCCTTGACCCGCTCAACCCTCCGTCATCTCGGTGCGCCTATACGCGGAAGGGCACTTGGGTCAGGGAGGAGATGATATGACGGGGTTGTCGTGGATAAAGCCTTGTCAGATATCTACGGACCGCCTCGAGTTGATTGATGACTGATGATGCTGGATAATATACTAGGTGTCACTATTTGTGAAATCTACGGATAGCATATCATGCCAATGGAGACTAAAAGGGGGCAAGCAGAGTTGACTGAGTAAACACACCAAAGGAATCATGTAGCAGTGCCACATGCAACAACTGCAACTACAAACTTCAGTGTCTAGATAGTTTGTCATTACTGGAACAAGAGGCAATTACATCCCGAAAAGACAAGTCGATAAAAACAGGTTCAATAATTCGGGTTGTCCCTCCACTACCTTCAACAGCGCACAACCATCATCCCTCCCCCCCTCTAGATAAGCCTGATTGTCAAGCCTTTCCTCCCCCAAAGACTCCCCTGATTGTCGGTTGTTGTGTTTTTCGAATCCGCCGGAACGCCGCCCGCAATGCCAAAAGAACCCCCAGCTCCTTGGATATACAATCGCCAAACCTCCGCTCCCTTCACCACGCCGCACCTCGCCCTCGCCCTCGTCCCTCTCACTGCGTCCCAATCATCAGGCTCTCCAGCATACCCCCCGTCTGGCAGGCCACCTGCGCCCTCTCAACTTCCACCTTGACCCTTCGGTGCAGAGTCCTGAAGCCCTCGTGTAGCTCCGCCGACCCGCCCACGAACTCGGCGTACAGGTCGAGGAGGTGCAGGCCGACCTCGACGCATACGCTGACGTACCGCGGGTCGCAGATGTGTCCGCAAACCCACTTGAGGATAGGCTGGACAGAGTGCTCGTCCCGTGACTCCAGTGCATCTCGGAGGGCGCTCCGGTGGCGGAGGGCGAGGAGAAGGGTGAGGACGTTGAGAGGGGAGTGCTCTTGCGAGTACTTGTCGAGGACTTGGTCGAGGGCGCGCGCGTACCGGGCGTGTCGCAGGTCGCTCTGCCAAGGGCGCTCCTTCTTCTTATGCGTGCGAGGTTCGTTCGCGATGACGACGTCGGGGCCTTCGCCGACCATGTCGAGACGTTTAGCCGCCGCGACCCTGCGCTTGCGCTTCGTCTTCTTGGCGTCGTGGGCGTCGATCGTCCCGGCCACGAGGGCGGCCATTTCCTTCTCGCGCTCCGCCTCGCGGCCGGCTTCGACGCCGGTGAGGCGGGTGCGCACGCTCAACACGCCAGACTGCATGCCGACCGCGAGATGGCGGTCGCTCGAGTCGACATCGTCGCTCGAGGGGATGACCTTGACAGAGAGGACGGGGGACTGGTATTTAGTGCTCGAGACGACGTTCCATCCGGTCGTCTCGAAGACTTTGACGTGGCCTTCGAGACCACCGCTTACGAGTCGACGGCCATTGGAGGCCAAGCTCAGGGATGTGACAGTCTTTTGGTGATTCGTGATCATGTGTAGAGGTCGTGCGGCGACGAGATCGAGAACGCTGATCGAGTTCTCCGCCGCAGCCATGACGGTCGTTCCGGAGGGCATCGACAGGACATCCTCGACAGGCGCGGCATGCTTAAAGGTCATGACAGCAGTGTTGCTTCCTGTTCTGGGATCCCAGAGCTTCACCGTCGAATCGTAGCTGCCCGAGATGACCATGTTGGACATGGTGCCGGGCATGAAGTTCGCACATCGGACGTAATCCGAGTGGCCAACAAACGTCGTGGTAGGCTCGTTACTCGGCAGATCCCACAGTCGAACCGTCTTGTCATCACTCGCACTCAGCAGCGTCGTCAGCTCGGTCGGCGAGAACTTTGTCGTCCAGACGGGCTGCTTATGCTGCACCCATGTCTTCAGAATGGCTCTCGAGTTGACGTCGAAGACCTGAATCTTGCCCGAATCATCACCAGCCACGAGGACCCTTCCATCCTTCCTGATCTCTCCGCTCCTCGCGACCTCGCCGAAGCGCGTGATGGTCTTGAGCAGCTTCCTTGTCCTGTTCGAGTAGATCTGCACTCGCGTGCCCGTCGTGACAGCAAATGAGTCGCTGTTGGAGGAGATGTGAACAACGGGGTACGAGGTCGTGGACGGGATGAGAAGTTGGTTCTTGAAGGTCTTCCAGTAGCGCTGTTCCGCGGTGATCGGCGACGGCCCCGAGGGCAGCTTGAGCTGTGGCAGAGGTCCCACCTGAGCCGCCATTGTTGGTGATTGACGATGTCGGTCTGTGTCGGTGGGTGGAATTCGAGTCGCGATGCGATTGTCCAAAGGTTGGAATGGATTTTTTTTTCTAGGCGATAAGATAAGGAAGGCCCTCCAGAGATGGGAATTGTCGATGGCTGGTGGGGACCTGATGCAGGAGAAATGTACTAGCCCCTTTTAGGCTAGTGGACATCATGAGCTTCACAGTACGTACTCCATTCTGAGAGACATGTTGGAGTACTAAGATATGTGATATCGACTTGAAGCACCGTGTTGGCAAAGAAAGAGAACCCTATTTGCTACTTCATAGTCACGCGAGACCAACACCTCACGATTTAGTACCAATCTCGAGTACAGTAATCAATTTCTGAAGAGCACGCCTAGCTCATATAGCCTATCCGTCGTGTGCGAGACTCCAACATTTCCTCATCCTTTCCCGTGTGTATATACCATTGTGAAAACGCCTTTAAAAACAGCCGTCCGTCCTCTGATTATAGTGTACATTTCAATCCACGTCTCATATCCGTTTCTTTCGTTTCTTCAATAACCTCCATGTCTCCGTGACCTACCTGACCCAATATCGATTCTCTGCATCTCCTCCATCAATGCCAACTCGTTGCCAGGTCCGTTCGCGCCGCTCATCAGCGCGAGCGGGGCCTTGACAGGAATGGGAGGACCGCCGTAGACTGGGGCATGGTTCTCGTTCTCATAGTCCCAGGTGCTTGAGCGCGGCAAGCCTCGGAGTGAGTTGTAGCCGCCAGACCTCTCCTGATAGTTGTCTCTCGAGATTGGCGCTAGGGGGCTAGACGCTGCAGGTGAAGGCCCTGCAGATTGCGGGTTGCTTCGCTTTTGCAGGCGAGCCCGACCCGCACTCGATGGCGCCGCAGGTGTACGAGGCTCCTCAGAGGAGTATGACAGGTTCACAGCGGACATCGAGTGTCTGCCGGCACGCGGAACCCTGCGCGTGCTCGGAGGGAGAGGCTGAGCTCCAGTCAGGGTCGGACGTGTTCGCTGCTCTGGCTGCGGTGCTTCTTGGTTCTTCTGTTCGGGCTCTGGCGCCCAAGACTCTACGGGCAGGTGATCTGAGGGGTCAATTTCCCGCCCATCGTGAGTGATGATTTTGGAATCCGCGGTGTAGTCAGGCAGAGAATTCCCATCCTTGGATGAGACGAGACTTGGGTTCAGGGCGTCATACGAGTCTGGCCCATAGGGCACGTCTGACTTTCTCCTGATTTCCGATGGCGGGGGTGCCGGGCTGACCGATTTCCGCTTGATAATGTGCTGAGGGTTCGGGTTTGGTGAGATGGCCCTAGGTTTAATGATCTGGGTCTCGGCCGCACTTGAATATGTAATAGCCCGCCGGTTATACGGTTGAATGGCGTATCTGTCTTCGGGTCTTGGCTCGGGCGGCGGTTGGTTGTATGCAGGGAACGAATCGTTGACTGCTTGGTTATAAGCAGGGAATGCCTCGTTCGGCGACTGATCATATCCATTGAACGACTCTCGGGGACGGCCTCGCACCGGTGTCGACATGCTCTGAGAGTGTTGTCGTCGATCATGCCGACGATCCTCATAGATCATCTCAGTCAATTCCTGTGACTGGGTGGCATCCAGGCCAGGAACAAGAGCGGGGGGCATTCCCTGTAGAGCGTTACTCGGGGAGCTTTGCACGAGCGCAGTCTCCATATCCCCGTAATGACCCGAACGATCCCTTTGGTTACTGTGGGAATAAGAGTTGTTCCCCGGGCTGCGCGAGTAGCCTCGACCATGGGAGGGGGAAACAGCAACCTGGTACCCATTGGGGTCCTGATATCCCCCTTGCATGGGCTGCGTGGGTGAGTAGTCCTCTCGATATGGAGAACCTCGGGGTGATCGCCTCGTGTCCAAGGGAGCCGGGCTTGTGTCGCCAAAGTACAACTCATCTGGGTGCTGCATCCCAGATCCATTTTGCCTGTATGCCGCCGGATGCTGGCTGGGGATGTCGGGGGCATCCTCAACTGTGGGCTGCATAGAGCGGTAGTGAGGATCGTACATGGGATCGTAGGAAATTTGCCGAGGCGAGGCGTCGTAGCTCGCGTCGTAGGAGCTGTGCCTTGGTACGAGCTCGTAACCTGTCGCATTAGGCGATGGGTTCGGATTGGCAGCTGGCGCTGAATCGTACCCGCGGAATGTTGGTCGACCTGGATACGACGACGTGTATCGCTGAGCCTCGTTTCTCAGGACTTCTTGCCTCATTTGTGACTGCTTGGTAGGTGACGCATCGTAAGCATTCCTAGGAACGAGCTCCTGGCCCCCACTGTTGTGTCTGCTTCGATGCGCTGGAGGAGGTGGCGGACGGTGATGTTCCGACGGGGGGTATTGCCTGGGATCATCCAGGGGCATCTCATATGGATCTTGATTAGGAGAGTAGTGTCCCCGGGGGTCCATCTGCTCCTGCTGAGGCAGATACTGGGGGCTGTACTCTCGATCCTCGATGTGTCGCGGAGACGACTCGTAGGGGTTTACTGACCGGCGAGACGGTCGAGGTGCCTCCCCACGAGTCGGCGTAACGTATTCTTGGGGTACGGGTGCATGTGGCGATGGGGAGTGGCGATCTGCGTGTCGGTTTCGAGTCGAATGCGACGGAGGCGTGTTATACTCAATGGCCTGTAGCGGAGATTGATTGGAGATATAATTTCCCTGAGCGTGCGGCTGCTTCGCGAGTGCTCGTGGCGGGGTGTGGTGATCAGGTCCCTTGGGCGCGGGAGCGGGAGCCTCGCCAGTCACAGGGTCCGAGGGCAGAGGGCGTCTCTTGACGGGAGTCCGTTGTTTCACGGAGCCGTTCTCTTGCTCTGTGTTTGGCTGCTTCGGTTTCGCGGCGGGCTTCTCCGGCTTAGGTCGGGTATCGTAGAAGGTGATTTCCACTCGAATCTCGCCAGCATATTTGCCCTTGCAGTTGAGAGTCTGCCAAAAGTCGTTCTGGCCGCCGCCTGGCACGATAATGCCCCGTAGGTCGATCCAAGACTCGCCGACCAAGTCCGTCCGTTTGTCGTCGGTAAAGACTGACAGCTTGAGTTGGTAGTAATCGGGACAGTCGTGGACGGTAAACCGGAGCTCCTGGTCCCTAGATTGGCAACCAGTTAGTTAAGCGCAGTCGTAGGGTGATCGCTGCAAGCGGAGGTTCCAGGCTTGTTGCTTACCACTTTGGTGTTTGCCCACCACGGATATCAGTCGTCGTCTTCCTCGCTTCCTTGCCTAGCCTAGCTGCACAATACGGGTCTTGTTTGCCTATCGTCTTGCGGTTCGGCAAGTTCTTGGCTCGGTCGACGATAGCCACGAGGGTGCCAATCTCTGGGCCGTCGACAGACATATCTGCAAATATGCCCGCTGTATGTGCCCCATTGAGGGGATTCGTCTTGACCTTGGTCGCCATGATGGCTGCGTGTGCTGTCGGGAAGGGCGTAGGAGCGGAAGCTGACGACGGAGATGCTGCTTGAAATGGAGGGTGCGGGTTTGTTTACATCGGCAGAAGCCGTTGGTGACTAGCTCGATCTCGGTAGCTCGTGGAATTGGTTGACCAGTGTGAGGCACGGCAGACGATGTGACTAGCGTGAGGTTCAAAACGGAATGGAGGGGTCAGAACAGAGGGAAGACCGAATGAGAAGGACCGAGAAAAGAATGGCACAGAAATAAAATTTGAAGCCAACCGAAACAGGCGTAGAGAATCGAATGAGGGGGGTATAAGAATAAAAAAGGCGTTCAAGGGTTGGGTACCAGAGACAACGGGAAAGGGTTGTGGAATGAGCGCTGAAGTTTGCTTGTGACGAAAATGCGCGTTGGAAGGTGGAGGGGGGGAAATAGTGTAGATAGATATATGATGCGACGGAGATTGAGGTATGGGGTTTCGAAATCGGCGGCGCGTAGAAGTAGGGAGGTAGGATAGCTGTATGGGTTAGTAACTTCGCCCGAGGGGGGTTTTTTCGTTTGTTGTCGAACAACCCGCAAAGAAAGGATGAAGAATGCGGGACGAAAGAGATGTAGTTTCAGGAAGAGAAGGAAATAAGTCTCCCTCCAAAACTGACAGCCGTGAAGCTGGAAGTGGTCGCGTTGTATAGCCCAGGCTTGCGTGTGGTTGGGACCCGAAAGCGGTAGTGAGGTGGGCCCTCAGTGGATGGTAGTGGGGCGCATGGCGGGAGGCTGGGCTGAAAACGGGGAGGCTGGTGCGCTGCTGCAGGGGCTGTATCGGGGGACGGAGCCTCCTATTCGCTAGGGGAGGTGGAGGACGACCGGGGATTTACAGGGAGCTCTTGGTAGGTCTTTGGGCGGCGCCTCCAGGGGACCTACCTAAGCAAAAGGGCATGAATGAGCGAAAATGGGCAGTCGCGCGGCGCGTCATCGCGAAATAGTCGGAGGCAGCAATTAATTCTAGGGGGGATCGACGAGTCGTGATTCGCCCAGCCAAGTCCGGCATTTCAGGAACCGACTGCTGAAGGGTTGGAAAGAGAAAAACAGGACAGGACAGGACAGGACAGGGGTTGTTGAATCATGTGCATTGGGGGCGGGTTTTGTTTGTTCGTTTTGGAGGGAGTAATACTCCGTACATAGGATGGATGGATGGATGGATAGATGGATAGGTGCACAGATAGCTCGTACAACCATCAAAGATATCGACTAAATTCGATCGCACTGACTGTATCGAGTGCTCGTAACTTCGTACAACCAACCCGCCATGACAGCTAAGACGTAAGGTCAAGCGTGGACAGACGCGTCGTCTCTTTTACAGCGCCACAGAAGACTGCGAATCCACTCCATAAAAAAAAATGAACACCCTCCCCCTCATCAGTCTCTCATTTGCATCCATCCTTCTGTGCAAGCAACCGCCAAGCCATAGGCTGACGTCTTTTTTGCAATTCCCGCCTCTTTGTCGTCCTTTATCATCTCGAGACAATTGCAGCCTTGGACAGCCAAAAAGAAACAAAACGGGCGTACCGTGATCTGTGCTGTGCCCGCGCCTTCAAAGCAAACAAAAACTTGGCATCGATGGCTGGATGGCCGTCCGTCGCGTCGCCCACCCCCCCGTCAGCGTGATGGTCGCCCCATCTCGATATTCTGCGGGGAGCGTAATCCAAGTTTCCAAGAGTTCGCTTCGGTCCCAGACCGGGATAATGGGTTTCCATTATCCACCCTCTCTGGTGAATAAAACTAACAAGAACCTCCTCCAGCTTGACATGGAACCCCCCCCTGATCCACCGTTAGAAGTGGGCGTCATACGCCTCGCGGTGTCTCTCTGTCACCTGGCTGGCTGAAAATGCAAGCGCCGCCAAAGACCAAATGTCAACCACCAGACCGAATCAGGTCGCCGATAGATGTCTTTGCCCTGGCAGCCAGGAAGTGAGGCGCCAACGACGTTCCATCTGGAATGCAGTTGCTATGGGATACAGAGTCCAGAGAGAAACAATGAGGACGCCAACCATTGTTTGACTTTTAAACTACCACATCTCTACGGATACTCCGTATGGATATCTCCAGTCCTTGTCTCACATAAAACGGTCCAAGTGCTTTTATGCTACAACACCGTTTCGAGAAACATGTGGGGATAAAGAATTCAGCGTCGCCGTATGATGCGCCGCGCATGTAGACATGGTCTCGGGCATATCTCTTTTATCCAGCAACACTCGAATGACATCCGTGTGCTCCGAGGCAGTGCAGAGGCCGACAACCTATCCGTCAAATACGATGAATGCCGCCATCGGTGCGACTTGGGCGTCTTTTTGTTTCAGAATTGATCTACCAGTCGCAGCTCCTCGCAAGCAACGACGCAAGCCCCTCTAAATTTGCCTTGTCAACGTCATCAAACCCGTTCAACACGGCGCAGTCAATGTCAATGATCGCCACCACCTTCTTCCCACCCTCGTCCAGATCGACCACGATCGGAACCACGATCTCACTCTTGCTATCCCCGTCACAAGCAATGTGTCCGGGGAACTTTTCCACATCTTCAACTAGCTGCGTCTCAGCCGTCTCGGCCGCAGCGCCGCACACACCGCGGCCGAACTGGATCGTCTGGCAGGCGACCTTTCCCTGGAACGGTCCGAGGATGAGCTGTTTCTGCTCAGAGTGTTTGTCTAGAACGTAGAACCCTATTGCCGGAGTACCATTCCATTGTCAACACGGAGCTTGGGTGAGGGTAATAGAGACCAACAGGGGTCATGACATACCCGCCCAATTCACGTCCCTACTCGGGGAATCCAACGACTTGTACGCATGCCATAGTAGGGATGCGGCGTTTGCGAGGTTACTACGGGCCGGAGTCATGTCAATCTCTATTCCGCTGCGTGTGTCATGAACCCGAGGTCTCACTCACCAGACCTATGACGCAGAAATCATTAATTCGTCAGTCCAGGGCGCTGATTCGAACACAGGTTATCAACTTTACCCAGTTGCGTTGCCCTATGAACAGGCCTTCCGCCTGTAGGAGAACCTGCTCGTAGGCATCCTCCTTGGTGATGCCCTCGGTAAAGTTGGAGGCATCAGCGTGGACCTATGTCGCTGGTGAGCCTCTGGTTTGGAAACGAACAACAATGAGGCGGGGGTCGTTGGGGCCGGTAATAATACCATCTTGTCTACTTTAAGAGATCGGCTAGGGAAGATTGAATAGTCTCCAAAATCCTCGTTTGAAACTGTATCACCACCTTGCGGCCTATGCAGTCCGTTGCAGACTATGGTATTTGGAGTGGTTGTCAAGAATGTGGTTGACAATCCCAAGTCTACCTGGTTCGCTAGGGCTACTTCGTACACCAAGTTCCCCGCATAGACCGAACAGCCCTTGCCATTTTAGTGCCGTTGATGCCAGAGAGAAGCTCAACAACCCTACTTCGTACTCTGGACTAATAGAGCGTAAGCGAAGGCTTGCTATAAGAGGGCATAGGACTCATAAAAAGCACATAGATGGTGTTCCCGTAGTTGTACTCTGCAGTATGCTATGAAAAATTTACCCAGCAAGACGCCTGATCTCAGCCTAATGCACATGCAAAGGCGAATTAGGCAGCCTTTAAACATATGGTAATTTCTTTTCTGTCCCATGAATGACTGATGCCCCTCGGATTATATGGAGTTCGCCTACGGAGTACACGGAGCACATACGCGTTTTCGTTCATGGTGCCACCGTTCAAGGGGGTCGGGCTGACATGAAATCTGGTTCACTAGGAACAAGACCCGCCGCCAATACACGGAGTACGGATGTTTGGTTCAATAAGCCACCGGCACTATGATCCAAAACCCTATGCATTGTTAGTGTTACAGAAGGAAGGGTCCATCGCACCGTGGCGTATCATCTCGAACACTAAAATATCTGAACAACGCGTCTCCCCTGCCAAGGCGTGAATGGGCCTGGAGCTTCCGAGGTGGTCAGGTTCCTGCAGCAGCTGCAGGCGAGGTTGGGGTTGTCAGCTCAGCTTGCTTCTACCTAACACCATTGACGGAGCTATCGTTTCTTTGGAGGAAGGAATTTCCCGAAAACGAAAAGAAAAGGAAATTGATAGGACCCTATAGCATTTCGTGACCCTCACACAGGCGCATCCCGACGGAGGACGGAGTACAGTGTCTGCCTACTCCTAGACTCGGTAACCATAGTAGGTATTACTCACCCAACCTGTAGGTCAGTTCCGAACCTAACTAAAGTCGAAAGACACGAATGATTCCCTTCCATAGTTAGTTTCATTTACTTTTCTAGTTTTTAAATAAATAAAAAATTCACCAAAATTAGCAATATTCCGTCTGTAACCTTACTCTCAGAATGACAACTCTCTTAAAAACTTACTAAAGAGTTCTCAAGGTACTCTGTACATACTCCGGAGAGACGGGAGAGAGCTCCGTTCCTGCCCGGACCTCCATCGGCTCCGAAGCTCCCGACTCCCAACCACAAATCGACCAATGACGCGCGCACATTTCCTAAACCAGGACGCTCTCCCTCCATCACCGTCCCCTCACCTCAACTTCAACCTCTGGATGCAATGAGCTGCCGAGCGCCATGGCGGTTCTGCGCCTACAGCCCACGCCCGCAGGCTAAGCATCTGTGCCATTGGTCCCCAGGCATCGCCCTGGTGCCCGTCGCAAAAACTTCTTCACCCACCGTCATCCAACACTCGCGATCCATCCACAATGACGGCCCCAAGAATGCGAATCCCCTCGTCAACCCTCCCGCCGTGACCCGGCCGCCGCCGCTCACGCTTCCGCGACGCAGAGACTTCGAGTCGGCCCCGAGATATTATTTCGAGATGGGCAAGGGCTACCTGCGCTTCTACAAGGACGGCCTCAAGAATGTGTGGGCGAGCCGACGGCTCCTCCGTGAGAAGCTCCAGCGAACGCCTCCCGATGACCGACCGTCAATATTGAGGCCACACTACGTGCCCCGGACATTCTCCAGAGCAGATTGGGTCCTCCTCTGGCGAGTACGCCACGATATGATCCGGCTGCCTGTCTTCGGGCTCATGCTGCTCGTTTGTGGGGAACTTACTCCCCTGATTGTGATTTACTTTGACCATCTGGTTCCATTCCCGTGTCGAGTACCTACACAAATATTCAAAAGCCTCGAGGCCGGGGAGCTACGCCGAAAGACGGTGTTTGAGGATTTCGAGGCCAAGTATCCTCACGGAGTACTCAGTCCCCGCGTGACCCAGTCTGTGGCGCGCGCTCACGTCCTCAAAAGTCTACATATCAGCGGCGCTATCTGGGACCGGTTGGGCTTCACACCGCCGGGCATGTGGCAGGCCAAAGGACGATACCGCATGGCTTTCCTCGAGGGTGATGATAGGAATATCGTCGAGGATGGAGGGCCCACGGGACTCGAGTACGACGAGTTGCGGATTGCGTTGGCGGAGCGCGGCATTGATACTTTGGGCAAGAGTGAGACTGAATTGAGAGGCTGGCTGGGCGACTGGCTACGATTGACGGCAGCTGAGGACATTGTTGAGCGACGAAGGCGGATGGCCGTGTTGTTGCTGACGAGGTATGTGTTGACTAAGTTGCGGACAAGAGACGAAGAGATTTGGAACTAACGCGTTGTTTGCAGACCGGAACATTGGCCACAACATCGAGACTTTGGCGTGCCCGAGTGGCAGTTGTAGTTGGACCTACCTATGCATAGGTTTTGATGGAGCTGATGTATTGTACAGATGCTGATGACATGACATCCATGGAAGTCGTATTGGCGCTCGTGGGGGAAAAAGAACAAGATCACGGGGAAACATGTAACAATATCTTTAGACACAACTTCCCTCCCTTCTCGCCGCTCCTAGTTGAGAGATAGTTGTTTTAAAAAGGGGGGTTTTTGGCATGTGCAACGCATTTTTGCCGCCTTTCTTCTGGGCTGGCTTCGGTCGAGATGTTCCCGAGCCTACTTTTGGAAGAAGCACGTGGCCGATTTACGGCCCGGACTATGAATACCGTTCTTGCCGATTCATATGCCTTTGAGGACCTGAGTCAGTTTCGGCCTCTGAGCTGTAGAGAGAGGTACCTAGGAAGACTGAGTGTCATCCATATTCGACCAAAGTACCGCTCTTTTTTTTTTGTCCTCCCTCTCTCCGCCTGAGCCTCCAGTGGTTCACGCTGGCAGCCACGTTTCCCCACAAAACTCACCGCACATGATGATGTCAAAAGTCGTCGCCGAGGCTTCGACATCACATGCAACGGGGAGGAAGGACCCCAGAAAATAAGAGCAAGTGCAAGAGCCAAAAGAGACCCAACATCCATCCCCAGGATTATAATTGCTGATTTAAAAACCTCGGACAATTCCCCCACACTTTTTTTTCTTACTCCTGTTTCTTTTTTGGACCCCATCATCTCTTTATTCCTTCCCTTGAAGCTCCATCTCTTGCTTACGAAGGATTTGCATCTCTTGTCAGCATCAATTTCCTTCTTCTAGCTGCCGCTGCACTGCCATCACGCCTGACGCGCCCTGCTACTACACGTGAAAACAACCAATTATTTGCGACAATGTCTCTCAAGAACGGTACGTCCGGGATAAAAGACGATGTTACATCATGATGCTCTCTACATTGGTGGCAGATTCTGGATGATGAAACATCAAGGCTGACTCTAGACGACAATCTAGACAAGTTCCCTTCCTCTGGTGCTTTTGACGCCATGCAGGCTGCCATCAACGCCAGCGAGGGTGATCGCAAGAACGCCATCTCCCAGGGCAACGGCGTCTACGGCTTCACACTCAAGAACTCCAGCGGCGAGGAGGAGAGCTGGCACATTGACCTGAAGGAGACAGGCACGGTCGCCAAGGGTCTCGGCAAGCCCGATGGTAAGTCACAGTCAAAGCCTCGCGGTGTCCCGGGCCCGCGACACGCACGCGATGAGACAGCTAACATCATGCTTCCCTCTAGTCACCCTGATTCTCACTGACGACAACTTCGCCAAGCTCGTTTCCGGAGAGGCCAAGGCGCAGCGGCTCTTCATGACTGGCAAGCTCAAGGTCAAGGGCAACGTCATGAAGGCGACCAAGCTAGAACCCGTGCTCAAGATGGCTCAGACCAAGGCCAAGCTGTAATCGTTTTAGTTGGAGGTTTTGTGTGTTACGGCATGGATGGCAGTTATGCTTTTCTTGTATGATATCACTTTGCTGTTTGGTTCGACAAGGCCGGTTTCTGTTTCTACTTGGGTAGGCGAGTTCATAGAGGAATACAACGCCGGACGGTGCTTGATGACTTGAATCATAGGATCGGCATATCGATATCTGCGTTTACGTAGACTGGATTCTCTTCTAATTCCTCGCTATGTCCGTTCTAACCCCTCATCACATGCTTATTCCTCAAACCAAACCAGCCGCTCTCTGAATCGCCGCCTTGGCCTCTTCCAGGACCTCGTGGACAATCTCTCCAGCGGGCTGCCTCTTGGATATGAGTCCAACGCCAGTTCCCCTAATAATGCATGTCAGCTTCAAAAACAAAACTTCCCAAAGGAGTATCTCCAGATGATGAGTAACTCACGCCCACGTTCGGGTAATCCGGTTAGTCTCTTCATCGGAAAAGTCCTCCTTGAGACTTCTCAGGCACTCTTCCAACGAAGTCCCCGCGAGGAACTTTTCGTGGATGGGGCCGATGATGGCACGGCCATCGTAGAGGGGACCCCAGAGGGTGTTGTTGTTGATTTGGTCGTTGAAGGGGGATCTGCAGTGTTTTTCTTTGGTTGGCACTTGATTTCAAGGGTATGGAGACTCTGGAGGGAGATATATACTTCAAGGTAGATACACCTCCGTCGACGGAGTTGATGATGATGTCCTTTCGGAATTCGGGATAGTTAGACTCAGTTGCGACAGTGAACTGTTCATATGTTAGTAACATCAACCAACACGAGACAAAGCTCAACTCACCCTCGTGCCCATGACAGCTCCCTCGGCGCCTACAAAGCAACTCGTCAGCTCTCATCCATCCATCCATCCCCAAACCGTCCTTCAAACACTTACCCAACGCCAAAGCCGCCGCAACACCCCTCCCATCCGCAATCCCCCCCGCGGCCACGACACTCACCGACGCCGACTCAAACTCCCTCTCCAACATACTCTTCACCTCCGGCACCAGGCTGACCACACCCGTACCCCGACGGAACTGATGCCCGCCCGCATCCACGCCCTGCGCAACCAGCACGTCCGCGCCGTCAAGAACCGCCTCACGCGCGGAAGCCACGTTGCCCACTTGGACGATCACGGAGACGGGGCTGTCGAGGCGACGCAGCTCCTTGATGATGGTGCCGTGAGGGTTCAGGTCGCCGTCCGGCGCGAAGAGCCAGATGGCCACGGGGCGGTGCTTGGCTAGGATGGGGATCGCGGTCTCCGCGAAGTGGGCCACGGAGGCGTGGCCGGTGATGAAGCTGGCGCCGACCCGGAGCGGGTGATCCGGGGAAGAGGTTTCGGGGCCGAGGAGGGTGCGGGCCTCAGTCAGGTCGGCGTCAAGCTTGGCCAGGTCGGCGGAACCTGGGGTGAGGTTGACTGTTGAGGCGATGAAGCCTATAGGTGTTGGGTGTTAGCTTCATTGCTCTCGCTGTCTCTTTACGTCTTTAGTCATACCTAGACCACCAGCCTTGGTCACCTCCGCCGCCAGTCGGGGAGTCGCTGCGCCGAGCATGGGGCCGTTGATGATGAGGGGCGTCTTGGCCCAGGGAAACCGGGAGAGAATTGAGCGACTCATTTTTTTTTAAATGATGCTTTACGATGTTGGTAATGAAGCAGTGAGAAATGTTTGACAAGGTGAGAATCAGATAAAGTATCCCCGGACAAGTTCCATTCAAGTACTTATGTGAAAGCTGCTTTGATGTTGCGGAGACCGAGTTGACCTCGATCTGAGTGTATATCTGATTTGTCAGAGGATTCCCTTCTGCGGGCCGAGCCTTGAAGCTATAACCGACGCCCTTCGGAACATCTCCGCGGGGAAGTCAAGAGTGACGACGACAATTCAATGGAACTCGGTCAACAACCGCTCTTGACTCAACAGACATGTTGTGTATTGTTGAGTCGTTATTTCGTCTTTGTGTTTTTATTCTACATTTCTTCCTACTAAATTCGACTTGCCAGGTCATCCCTGGCGGCATGTTGTTGAGCACCTCATCAATCTCCTTCAGGATCTCAGGCGTCAACTTCTCAACTACCGCAACTGCCTTGCAATCCTCATACACCTGCTCTGGGCTGCTGGCGCCCGTGTTTGCGGAGCTAACATTCTTGTTGCTAAGCACCCACGCAAGTACTAGCTGGCTCATCTTTACGCCGAGTTTGTCAGCAACGGGCTGCAGCTTTGTTGACCTGCTCGATGACAGCGTCCCAGCTCTCCTTGGCGCATAGGGGAGAAGACGGTCAGACCCAGACCAACTTCACGATACAGGTGGGCAAACTCCTGTTCGACCTTGACACGCTCGAGCATGTCATAGGCGGGCTGCTCCATTACGGGGCCGACGAGGCCGAGCCGGTCGGCACAACTCCAGGCCTGGGCAATCTCGTCGGCGGACCATTCGGACGTTCCCCAGTAGAATTCCTGTCCTTTCTCGATCAAGTGGTTGAAGGACCGGACAACCTCCTCCATGGGCCTTCATGCACCCATGAGTGCCCTCAACAAAACCCAGCCAAGTCGCGGTCTTTGTCGTTTATAATCTTCTTGGCGACGTCAGGGAGAGGAGAGTTCTCGCCTCGGTCGACATGGCCAACGGTGAGGTGTTGCTGCCGGCGTCGTCTTTTGCTCTAGTGAAACTGCTTAAGATCGAGAGAAAAGTAGAGGTCTGTCCCTGGAAACAGATACGCTCGAGCTTCCAGTTGCTTTTCCTAGGGGCGCCTTTCCCTCCTTCCCAGTGGCATTGTAAACCCTCGCCCCTACCACACGGGGCTCGGGAACAGTGGCCGATAGGTAGGGTCACCTCCACGCTCCTTCTCGACAACCCCCGCACGGCGTAATCGAGGGCGAGGGATGAAGCTGTATTGGAGATCTGGGGGCTTCATAATAGGCTGCTACGTCGTGAAACGGTATTTTCGCCATCTAAGAAGCTTGTCTTGGTACGGGTTGTGTGTGAACTTCTGTGCTCCGCGGGATCTGGTCATCGAGATGTCAGTGTCATTGTTGCAGGCGATGGAGCTCAACTCACTCATGCCACACTGGGTGCAGCCATATCTACGAACAGCCTAAAGGGTTAAGACGCTGTCCGGTGATTATTTGGCCATTGGTAGCAGTCGCAGCCAACCATGCGATTTATAAACTCTCTCTTGGCAGAATCCGATCTTGGATCCGAAGGGGGATGCTTTGATAGAGCTCCCGAAGTCGAAGAGATTTGCATGATGAGACGGACATGGGAGCCTGTTTATCAACTGTACGGCACCTAGGAACCCGTCAGCCAATGCCGCCCGGGTGTTGTACGAAGTAACATGCAGGGAGTTAGATGTTGCATTTGCGGGAAGTAGATGAAACGGTGTAGTGATGTGGTTGGCCAACTACCCTACATCAAACGAGGATCTGGCCGAGCTTGTTCACTTCCATGCCTGGACCCCTATCCATTGGATACCTACCACGTACTCCGTAGAGAAATGAATGAAACCATGTTTATTGTCAGCGAATCCCTGAAGAAGGCCTATAAATCGATTTATCTATATCCATCAAGTCCACCAACCGCAACACAGCAAAGGCTAATTGCAGGCGTTCACCATGCCATACCCAATGATGACTGCATCTCCTACATGCCAGAAACGAAGCATGCAAAAGAATGGGCTCAAGGGGGCCGAATGAAAACCAACCATTCACAGTCGCCATTGACCATCCCAAAATGGAGAGCTTGACGGGCTGGATACCAGCTTCTGATTGGACAAAGAGGGTTATGCATGTCTCTGGTCTCCGGAAATATTGCCCAGGTTTAAATGAACACCAAATTTCCGAACGCGAGCAGTTGGCTCACGTTTCCCCCCCCGAGTGTGGTCTGTCCGTCAGGGACAGGGCAGATGAGGATGGACAAGTGAAAAAGCAGAGCAAGGCCCGATACCCGAGATTCCGGAAAGACGCGTCTCGCCGGTCCCAGCACAAGGTCTTATGTTGAGGCGGTCCCCTCTTCTTGACTTAGACATGCAGCAGTTGCCCTGGTGTAGCAACGGATGCGGTGTGACAATCTACAGGGTCTAGAGTGTAGCGAGAGAGCCTTCATCAGAGGCCATGTAGGTAGGTATGCGCACGGCACGTTGTCCATGCAGTCTCCCGCCTGCGGACCGTTGAGTGTGGTCAGTCAGAGCGTTGCCTTGCCCGACAGCAATGGAGAACAACAATACAGAGGTGTGAAGGCGGGCCAAGTTAAGAGTTTGGATAATTCAACCACTACCAATATGAGAGCTGGGAAGAGCCCTACCACGTTGCATATTGCGGAGTAATACGGGTGTAGATGTGGATGTTGATATCCATCGTTGATACGGCATCCAAGGTAAGCAACCCGCTGATACTTCGTCGTTTGTATTCGTACATAAAAGCGGCGGTATATGGGGCACTGCGATGACGAGGAGAGGCAAACTCGGCTTCCATTTATTCGTTCATCTTCAGCCCAAAGCCAGTTCACAGCCGGGAAGAAGTGGCAATGTCTTCATAAGACAACGTCAGTTCTACGTGGACAGAGGGATCTGTGTCGTGCCAGCAGCATGCTGGCTGAGTGCGTATGTCAGACTCGTTGGCTGGCGCATCTGTGGCGAACGATGATCGACGCGGCGTTGGGGCCAGACGCATCGCCCGTTTAGGGAGGTCCATGGAATGACTGCATCCAGAAACAGGAGGTGGACGTTTATTTCGCGCGCCTGGTCCCCAGAGGCGAGGTCGAAGCCGCTTCTGGTGCAGGATCCTGGCTGAGAGGAGTCTGTGGCTCCCGGGCTCGACACTGTTGCTGGGGCCAGGGGGCCAAGACAAACAAACTTGGATGCCCCAGGACGGGATTTATTGTTGGGTGCCATTTGCGGTTGAACCCCCTGTGCTGGTTTACATACTGTGTATGCCAGCACCAGATCGGCTTGGATGGCGGATGGCAGATGGAACATCGAGTGATGTGTACTTCGTAGACTATGGATAACCGATCCAGGAGTGCGCAACAGAGGTGAATTCCTATCGGATGTGAACCGCAAAGACGATCGGCACGTAGCTAGTGCAGTAGCGAGATCAGATGGACGGGCAACGGACGTTGTAACGGAGAACTCACTCACGAGGTGGACGAAATGCCGGCCGGATGGGAACGGATTGGTCGGTTGTCTCTCATTGGAATCGATGGATGGCCGCTAGTTTTACCAACGTCCACTCTTTTGGCGCTGCGGCGTTGGGAAACTTTGCTTTTGTCGCATAGGACGGATCCGCCATGCATACTTCTTCTCTTCCGATGGGCGCTTCTTGAAGCCAAAGAGCCTCAGTTGGTGCTGCGAACGACCCTTGCCCTGTGCACTTCGTGTGTCCGTACGGGGCACGGAGTGCATTCAGAGGGGGTCAATGAGTGAGGAGAACCATGGAGCCCTGGAAGATTTGCCCCCATCAGAGCGGACATGGCACTTTGTTGGCACAACGCAGCACAAGTGCGTATGTGGTATGCTGCGGCCTCTGCCTGGCTGACACGCAAGGTAACAACGACAAATTCCTTGTCACCCAAGGCATCTAGACACCCCGTGGACTGTCGATCCATCTGGCATCTCCATGGAACATAAATCCAGGTCATCAAGGAATGATTGAGATGAATTGGTTGCATCTCTCTCAAGGTCCTGGCATCGTCCCAGGGCATCCTCGTCGCAAATGCCCTCACGCGGTCAGAAGGAGATTCCCCCTGGGAACCGAGCCCATGCACAATTCGAAAAGGAATCTCCCATCAAGAACAACCCAGAGGCCCCGGTCTCTCCAGGTACTTGGTCAGAGGCCGGGAGATTGCACCGCGACCGAGGTACCACGGGCCTGCCGTTGGGGGGCACTCCACCGGTCGTCGCCTCAATGGACAGCGCCGAGTCAAGGATCAAAACAAGGGTGCTCCATTGGGGAGAGAAGGCGCCAGACTCTGGCGGGTGTGCTGGTTCAAGCCAGTGGGCACAGGCGCGCGCCGGCGGGAGCGATTTTAACTATGGGTGGAAGGTGATGAATAGGAGGGACGGCATCGCGTGGGCGGACGGATAAACGTCCAAGTGACCAGCCATGGATCGACTGACTAAGGAGGTTGGAAGGTTAAAAAAAATTGGCGGCTCTAATTTCAACCGGCTCCGACTCACCGACAGATGAGGAGGAAAGAATTGGCGAGGCATGGGGAGTTGGGAGAGAGAGAGAGAGAGAGGCAGACTCTGCACCAATGTGTGTTACTCCATGCCATGGGGCCTGACACCGTATTTTTCTTGCTGTCTTGATGATGCCGGATCCATCTCCAGGTTGCTTTTCTCAGCGACAAATGTCTTGGGGCCCAGGGGAAACTATCGGTGTTGAGTGGTGAGCCCTTGATGCAGGCGGATGGATTGGTGGCCTGGGGGAAGTGGGACCCGTCCCGACTCGTCAGTGGATACCTGTGATTAAAGTACCAGAAGGGAGATGCTGGAGTTGGATATTTGGGGGGAATATACGGTATGAGATGGGTAGGTTGGACGGGGCACATACTGTGCAAGGGCACCTGATCGCTTGCAAACGGGGCTTGCACAGGTCGACGCCAAGACAGTGCGGACTCATGTCAACTCTCAACGCATGGTCTACCCAGGCAGAGTTACATCTCGACAAAGTCACTCTTAGCTCACTAGGTACTTCCGGCCGCCCTCGTCTACCTGCCTACTAGGTAGGTACCTACCTATCCCGGGGGGGGGGGCGCGCGCAGAGTGGTTGGCAATGGCCTGGACTGGGCCCTTGGTAAACTTGGGGCTGGGCCTTGGGGAGGTTTGTTGGTGGTTGGCCTCAGCGTCTTCTTCACTGTGGATGCTCGCTATTTGGCGCTGTCGGGTGGAGGCCGGGTCACTGAGGTGACTTGACTTCAGGCCCCATCTTTGCTTCCTTTCTCTTACTCTTCCCCTTTCCTTCCCCCCAATCCTACATCTCCCCCATCAGCCCCGACGTCCGCCCTTCGACCTTCATCCCTTGGGGCTTTTCTTCCCTCGACGACGCGACTTCGCACTTTTCGCCTTCTTGGGCGAATCCTTCTTGCATCATTCTTTCCAAAAGGTAAGCAACTGATTGCCATCGTGATTGTGTGGGTGTTGGGCGCATGGAATAAGACGCTGTTGGTGTGCTGGCTGGCGGCGTCTTTGGATGGAAGCGTTTTTGGGTCACGGATATGCCGCGGATTACTGGCTTCGACGACAACAATAACGCCTCTCCTCTTTTTTGGAGTTCAACTCCAAAGAGTCCCAGCCCTTCTTTGTTCCTTCTCTCCCCTCCTCGGCCTCGCCTCGTCACATCTCTCCCCCTTATTACCGCCCGGCTCCCCAACTGTGCTTTCCCGGCCTCGGCGTCGCCAACCAGGGGCAAACAAGTCGTGGCCTGCGTCCTGCAGCTGCGGCTGCGTCCTTGGGCTTTGGGCTGGAAGAGTCTTTTTGCCGAGCCCCCTCCCCAAAAAAGGATCCTAGCAACACCCTCGCTCGCAGTCACTCTCGTCTCATCCCATCCTATTCTGTCGTCCAACCGCACTCGCGTTGCACGCCACGCCACTCCGCTTCTCTTCCTTTCTTCACACACTCTATCCCGCAATTATTGGCAGAATCCCATCAGTTTTCATCTCCAGCGCTGACCGCCGTTCCTCGCTCTTTACAGACATCGATTTCTCCTCAAACGACTCAATCCCATCAGGACTCCCGTCCTAACGCGACCGAATTCCCCTTAAAGCTGCCGACAAAATCACCACTGGTGGTCTCTGGTGACTGCCTCACGCCGCCGCCATGGCTTCATCATCTTCCAACGTCGTCGGCGTCCATTACAGGGTCGGGAAAAAGATTGGAGAGGGCTCCTTCGGTGTCATTTTCGAGGGCACAAACCTTCTTAATAACCAGCAGGTTGCCATCAAATTTGTTCGTCCCCCTGGCATCTCATCCATCGCCCCGACCGGCCAATGTCTGTCTCCCTGTCTAACCTAAAATTGTCTGCAGGAACCTCGCAAGAGCGACGCTCCCCAACTCAGAGATGAGTATCGAACATACAAGATCCTCGTCGGCTGCCGTAAGAAACTGCTTCCTTTGGATTGAATATCTGGTTGTTGCTAACCGACATGCCAGCTGGGATCCCCAATGTGTACTACTTTGGCCAGGAGGGTCTTCACAACATACTCGTGATCGACTTGCTTGGTCCCTCACTGGAGGATCTATTCGATCACTGCGGTAGGAGATTTTCCATCAAGACTGTTGTGATGGTTGCGAAGCAAATGCTCTCAAGGGTCCAAACCATTCACGAGAAGAACCTCATTTACCGCGACATCAAGCCCGACAACTTCATCATCGGACGACCTGGCACCAAGGCTTCTAGCGTTATCCATGTCATCGACTTTGGTATGGCCAAGCAGTATCGTGATCCCAAGACGAAGCAGCACATTCCCTACCGCGAGCGAAAATCTCTATCCGGAACAGCCCGATATATGAGCATCAACACTCACCTTGGTCGTGAGCAGTCTCGACGAGACGATCTGGAAGCCCTCGGCCACGTCTTCCTCTACTTCCTCCGCGGCGGCCTCCCCTGGCAGGGTCTGAAGGCTGCCACAAACAAGCAAAAGTACGAGAAGATCGGCGAGAAGAAGCAGACCACCGCGATCAAGGATCTGTGCGAGGGCTTCCCCGAGGAGTTCTCCAAGTATCTCACATATGTCCGTAACCTGGGCTTCGAGGATACCCCTGACTACGACTATCTCCGCGAGCTCTTCACCCAGGCCCTTAAGAACACTGGTGAGGTGGAGGATGGTGAATACGACTGGATGAAGATCTCGAAGGATTCGGGAAAGGGATGGGACCCCAGCAAAGGCCACAACGCGGCTTACCTACACAACCCCAACGTTCGGCCCGGCCCTTCCCAGATGGAGCTGCACAGCGGCCACCGTCCCGGGAATACCAACTCTCACCAGCAAGCTCAAAACCTCACGGTGAGCCGTTTAAACGCCGCGCAACCCCCTCCTCCGTCTCCGATCAAGCAGATGAACAAGCCCAGAGATCGGCAAAGCGGCCCCGGCGCCTTGTCGGCGCAGAGGGGCAGCGGGGTGGGGGGTTTGAGGGACATGGCCACTCCCACTGGGTCGACCCAAGCGCAGTTCCAAAACAGCGCCCAGAACCTGCCACAGCAGCCAAGGACCTCCCAGCAGGGCCCGGCGACTCAACCGGCCCAGCCTAACGGACAGCCCGCCAACCCTCAGCCTAGCGGCTTCCAGAAGCTCATGAAGACTCTCTGCTGTGGCTAAATCATCCGTCCCTTCTGGCTGTCGGGACTGTTTTTTCTTCTTCGAGTATGCGTTGCTGTGGCGTTGGGCCCCAGGATCTCTATGCTGATGACGGCCCGAATATGCCGAGGACTGCTCACCGGGCGGCCTCTTGAGGGGGAAAAGAGCCCCTCTTCGACTACAATGAGCTTTCGAACTGGTCATTTTGTTCCTTCGAAGGCCGGTTTAGCCCGACTCGGCAAATGGGTCGTTGTAACTTTCTTGACCAGGGAAGCGTCTCCCCCCGACGAGATGCGGTCGTTGGGATACACTCCATGATCGGTCAAGCAAGCTCGACGTCATCTCTGTGCCTAGGTACTATAGACATCCTCTCCCCAAGCTCGCGGGGAGGTGAGATCTATCTAGAAGCGCATCTATCCACATGTGGGAGCAACACATGATGGATAACTGATCCTGGAGTTGGGAAAAGGTTTCCTTCTATGTCTGGCATTCCGTCACGAAATTATACTAAAGCACACACACATCACACAAACACACACAAACACACACACACGTTTAATCTTCCAGCGCAGCACGGCGCAAGGAGATCGAGCAGGGCAGCATTGGGTCTGGTTCGGTGTTTTCTTCCTCTCCTATTTCTCATGGCGCTGTCTATAATATCTCCTCTGTGATCACCTGCCGAGACGCACATCACTGTTCTACAATCTGAAAAGGGGGTGAGGCAAAGCGAGGCGAAGGCGAGCGTCTCTTATTCGACTTGGTGGTGTAGGTATAACGAGCGAGTAGGTAGTGTGGGGATGAGTCCGGGGGAGTTTGTTTTTTTAGAAGCTTAGTGATTTTTCATGAAATGAGATAGAACACTCTAGGGTTGTAATTGTACAAGTGTCCCAACAAGCAGTCGTTTGCAATGGCGAACCCAAGTGAACCTCCCGTGCTTGCGTTGAACTGGTGTCAGTAATTTCAACGAGGTTGAGAGTTCTTCACGGAACTTGGCACTTTGAAAGAGGGCTGGTATTATCGTTGTTCATTTCCTTCCCTTCACTGACCACACAACACACAAATATCATGACGTATATATAACATTACATGGCACTATAGCGAGGGCCTTTTATCCCGGAGACTGATGCCTCAATATCTTTGCTACATTCCGCCCGACGCTCAATGAACACCAAGTCCAATGCCTTCTCCGTGTTCTAACCCTACTTGACTTGTAAAAAACGAGAACCCAACAGACCTGAAAGAGTAATGCAGTTAGGTCAGCTTCTGCTTGATGAAGAAAGAGCGCAGATGAGAGAGTTGCCAGGCGCAGGTAGCTCCCAGGACGACGAGTTGAATGATGATCCATCGGATAACACGGGCGTTGGTAGACTCGGACTGATCTCGAAACTCGGCCTCTCGTTCCTGTTTGGGCCGCTGTGGTTAGCTCCTGTTGTTCATCTATGCCGATACTCGGTCTCTGTGAGAGCACACTTACACGCTGGAAGACCTGCTCTCTTCGGATGTCGTTCAGACGGGCGTTGAGGTCCTTGACACGTGTCGTAATGTCCTGGATCTTGCCCTTGTCGCTGCTCTCGATCTGGTTGGTCTCGCCGATGACGAGGTCCAGAGTGAGCCTGATGCCGCCGTTGGGGCTCTTGGATGAGAGCCATCCAGTGCGACCGGATGTCGACGAAGGGGTGAAGCACAGCTTGTGGTCACCGGGGTCGGCGGCGGAAAAGGTGAAGCGGCCAGAGGCGGCGCCGCGCTGGGAGACGACGCGGTGGTCGTTGTCGAAGATTTCCTGGTTGTGAAACAGTGTTAGCGGACATACGCCCATTTCGAATAGCAATATTGCCGAGTCGTCTCAAGAAGGGGCATGCGCATGCGCAGGTGCCCTATGGGACGGAGGTCTATGGGATAGGAGGTTGGAGACGTACATCGACAGAGATGTAGATGCTGATGCCGTCGTGCTTCTGCCATGCCGACACTCGGTCGTCCCACTCCTCGGCAGTATAGTGTCCCACAACAAGAGTGTCCTTGGGAAGTTCCTCGAAGAAGCACTTGGGGGTGACGCCGTCGATGAAGAAGTGCAGCGCGTTCGCAACAGCGCCGAGGGACAGGAGAGGGAGGAGGGACCTCATGATGGGCGGCTTTTTGGAGGAGTGATCAACTCTTCGACGGGAGGGTTATGCGCTGTTTGCAGCCGCAATTGGACGAATCGATCCGCGTCGTGGGGGGGAATAAATTCCGTCGAGAGGTGGGAGAGTTGTCGTGTGCGAGATGTTCTGCAAAGCCCAGCTTTCTCCTTTGGCGTCCCGACTAGACAGACAAACGAAGCTGCCACGTTCGAGGATCCGCCTGTCAGGGGGTAGGGGGTGGGGGGTGGAGTCACGTGGTGATAACGACCCTTGTGGATTCTTTTGGCTTGGGGGGGGATGGCTGGCGACGCCTTCCTTGTCGCGTTCAACTTCGATGACTTCAATTTTTCTGAGGCTGTATCGAACAAAACTCCCACACGCCAAAGGGCAGCCGGTTGAACGCCGCTCGATCTTCATTTGACACTATATTCTTCCTGATTGTTATTTTAATCTGATGACTTCTGTGATGAAACCCCCCACCTGACGGATAAATTCACGGATCCCCCGCGACGATCGTTCGCCAACATGACTTCCTCCGACGTTCGCGATGTGCTCAATCTTCCCGACGGCGCGTCAGGCCCCCGCCCCGCCAAGAAGCAAAGATTCTCAGCCCCCAGGCCGAACCTGAAGGGTCTTGCGCGCGAGGTGCATAACCTGGGCGGCGACAACCCGATCGCCATCGTCCCCGAGGTCCCCCATTTCAAGAAGCGACGATTCGCGAGCCGTAAGCCTGCTGCGCGATGGGAGCTTCGACCATTCAGGAACTCTGCTCGCAACGACACGAATCTGGTACTGCGACACTGGCGACGGAAGGGGGACAAGACTGGCGACGTTGGGGAGGAGGAACCGAATGCCGAGGAGGAGAGTGCCCAAGACCCAAAGGAGATGGAGGACTCGGCTTTTGCGCAGTTCAACGTTCAGGTGTCAGTACCTCAGTACAGCGATGGTCAATATCAGCAATCGCTACAAAACAGCGACTGGACCAAGGAGGAGACGGATTACTTGTTGGAACTTGTGCGGGACTTTGATATTCGATGGCCTCTGATCTGGGATCGATACGACTGGAACCCCCCAGCTAGGAACGGGGAAGCGGATGCTGATGGCGGCGAGAGTAAGGCTATTGTGCTGGCACCTCGCTCACGGACAATGGAGGAGCTCAAGGCTCGATACTACGAGGTTGCTTCGAAGATGATGGCTGCGCAGAAGCCTGTTCAGTACATGACACAGCCAGAGTTCGCGCTTCATGAGCTCATGGCACATTTCAATCCACAACAGGAGAGATTGCGAAAGGAATTCGCCCTCAACGCCCTGACCCGATCCCGAGAGGAGGCGCGCGAAGAAGAATCACTCTTGCTGGAGATCAAGCGAATCCTGGCACGTAGTGAGCGCTTCAACGAGGATCGCCGGGAGCTTTACAACCGTCTGGACTACCCCCGTGCTGATACCGACATCAACGCCTTCAAGACATCCGCCGGTCTGCAGAACCTCCTGCAGAACCTGATGAGCGCCGACAAGTCCAAGAAGCGCAAGTCTATCATGGCTGCCGAAGCTGCTAGCCCTGCAGGCCAAAACCCGCAGCAAGCAGCAGCAGCGGCAGCGGCAGCGGCGGCGGCGGCGGCCTCCTCTGCGGCCCAGGAGTCCGGAAGACGTGAGAGCACAGCCGCCTCGAATAGTCGCCGCGAGTCCTCGGGCCCGACGCCTACACCAACAGCGGCCAACAACAAGAAGGGACAGCAACAGCAGCAGCAGCAACAGCAACAGCAAGGTCGCCGGAAACTTACTACCCAGGAGGAGCTTGTTTACGGTGTCACTCATCACGACCGGCTTGGCTCTGGCCCTACCTTCCGTACTGAGAAACTCAACAAGCTATTCTCTCACAAGTCGAATCAGCAGCAGAGCCGTATCACAAATGTTCTCAACGAACTCGACGTGCCCAGCAAACTGGCCATGCCCACAGCTGCCACGACCCACCAGTATGAGCAGCTCTTGGGCGCCGTGAACAGTCTTCTCGACGCCCGCAAGGTCTCGGACAAGATCGACGCCGAGATCAAGGTCGAGCGGGCGAAGAAGGCGGAGCGGGATAAGGCCATGGCACCACCCGAGCCGGAACCAGAATCGGAGAAGACGAAGGATGGCAAGGACGAGGCCGACAAAGCAGGTGGTGAGTCGACGGCCAAGCCGAACGGTGACGATGCCAAGACACACAAGTCCGGTGACGACCAGACTAAGAAAGACTCGGCTCAGGCGGCCGGCCCCGCGAACGGTAATACGGAAGCATCGGGCAAGCCAGCAGGCGAGAACCCGGATGCCGAGAAGAACGGCCGCCCCGGCAGCAGCGGTGCCTCTCACAAGCGTAGTGCGAGCGAGTTGAGCGGTACGAGTGATAAGAGCGCCAAACGCCAGAAGAAGTAGCGAGGTACCGTCCATGTACCTGTCTACATGGCTCTACTGTCCAGTGACTTCTCCCACCCGTACACGCTGGGGCGTGGCAGCGAAACGCTCCTGCAGGAACGCAAGGACCCCTCCGGCCAGAATGACGACATGGCTAGCGTGCCGGGATCCGAGGGTCGTCCGCGGGGAGGGTGGAGGGGGGGAGGGGATCTGTTACTGAGAGGATCTGATCTTGTGGGGGACGAGGTCTCCTTTGGGCCCGAGTGGGTTTCAAGATGTATGGAGTGACTGAAGATGGATATGGAGACCAGCAACTGCAACTGCAACTGCAAATCAGGAAACAGAAACAAGAGTTCTCAGTCCGAAGAAGCGCTGGCAGTGGGGAATAGAAAGGTGATTATCGAGCCCCTTTTGCATCATCACCGTCCTCAATCTGCGTCTGCCTTGGTAGCGAGCACTCAACTAGCTGCGGGCGGAGATGTATGCTGTGGGTTGGGGTTACGGATCACAACGCATGGGCGCTTCGAGGTCGTGGGATGAAGGGGGGTACGAGATACAAGGAAGATATGAATGCTACAGCAGCAGAGCAGCAGTAGCAGCAATAGATTAGAGGACCCTGAACGCTAGAGACGTCGGTCCGAAACGGTTAATGGGTCAGATAAGAGGGGTCTAGGTGGTTGTGAGGAGGAGTAGATGGACCCTCAACCCCAGAGGTGACGTTCTATTAAAGAACCTGCAGCCTGTGGGCGGCTGCCGTTGAGGCTGCCGCTTTATGTATGCAGTAGTGAGGTGCTAAAAATATTATCACTCTGCAGATGCTCATCGGACAAGACGCCATAGACCGGGGTGACTGTAGATTGCTGTATGAACTGCAACAAGGGGTGTAGGGCTACCGCCGCCTCCTCGTCCACGGCATTGGGAAGGGGGTGTGATATACTGGCTCCCGGCGTATCGGGACGGGAGTGTGTGAAGAGGAGGCCCTGCCTGGACGGCACCGGCGACCACACCCTCCCCAGAACATGCTGCTTTGGCGCCGGGGAGTTGGAGAGGAGACGGTGCAGGATGATGAAGTCACAGGAGCGGCAAGTCGAGCACTCAGATTCGAGGAATTGTCTCGTCTATGCCGTCTCCTGCTTCGGCGAGACGCCCGGTGTCGTTGCAGGCGGGAACGTTGCATGGCGAAAGGGAGGGGGCGTGTGTTGAGTCGGCGTCTATCTGCCATCAAGATGGCATCGACTCCAACTCATGGTCCCGATCTCACAAGACCCCCCCTTGGGAGATGTCTAACGGCCAGCGGGCCAGTCTTGGACACAAATGCTTTGCATGAAGAGATTGACAGGTGGGTAGTGATAAAAATAGCTGTCAAGTATCCGTCGCAGTGGCGAAGACTCCAGAATCAATAGCTGCGAGATGGTGATGCGAGGTGTGGAGGAGGGCGCTTAGCCGGCGGCTACATGATATAGATTGCAGTATTATTGGACAGCGAGGTGACGAGGATGGAGTCTACGTCGAAACATCGAAAGTTTCGCGATATTTTTAGGAAAAGGATCAAAGCGTGCATGAGAAATAAAGGGGGAGCCTCTAAGTATCAAATTAGTAAAATGGATGCTAGAGAGTGATGGAAGAATATGACCGACCGGCTTGGTGTTGAGGCTCTGATGGATGAAGTTGCAAGGGACTCTATCAAATTGGCCGGGGTGGGTCGTGATTGGCTGTGGAGACGATTTGAGAGATGGACAAGAACTGAAAGTTGGGCGTCATGTGACATTGACATCAACGGCAACGGGCATTAGTGAAAGCTGTTGAAGGGTGCCAATGGAAGAAGAGTGGTGTGGTCCGATAATTAATCATGATTGGGGCGATGCCATGTTGGTTCATGGTGCTTCTGACTCGGGCTGGTCGGATCGATACTCGTTCGTCAACGATTCTGAGCCAAGATCACCGGGATCAAGGGGGAATTGAAATCATCGGTTAGCGATGCTTTTGGTTTTGCCAAAGAACCATCGGATAGAAGTGAATGATGAAAATCCTAGGACTGGCTGGCTTGAGCCTCGGCACGGTGCGTACTTCAACGGGACGGGACGGCAAGCAGTGGCCATGCAGCTGGCTGGTGCGGGTCTCGCAGCAATTAAAGTAACCCGTGCTCCGTACTGTCGTAGACGGATTACCCTCAATATCCCTCGCCGCGTCTTCCTTAATGACAATTCTCGTTTGGAGTTGCACCCAGATGTGACATGGGGGAGGAGGATAGACATCCCGAGCAGGGGTAGGGCAGAGGGCACCACCCAACCGGCAAATCGCCGAAGCCACGCGAGAGTAGAGAGAAAAGAGGAAACAGAAGGAAGACAGAAGAGGAAGAAGCGAAACCGGTGCATGGGTGTGACAGGGCCTTTCGGGATGAGGGATCAGGTAAGGCATCCATCCGTGGATCACCAAGCCATGGAACCAACAGCCATTTCCATCCAACAATCCGTCCACCCGTCAATCCGTCATCCTCCACGACCCATCCATGCATCACACATTGCTGGTCAGCCCTCCTCCATCGCCTCGCCTTTTCGGAATGGCTTCTTAAATGGCTGTGCTGTTGTTCGGAGAAATCCCCCCTTCTCTTTCTCGTCCGTCCGTTTCCTCCGTGTTTATGGACATCTCCAACGATCCAAACGGGCGCCAACGACGCCCGTTTCCGGCATGCTGGATCTACGACTGGCGGCAACCGTCCCCTTCCTCACAGCTGCCATACCCCCAGTCGTTAGAGAGGTACTTAGGCGCTGGGGCTCCAGGACCAAGACGCCACCCTGGAAGCCGCCCACCATGCATGCGTCGAAGCGCCTCCAGTGGACCAAGGGAGTGGCTTGCAACCAACCGCGTCGCGTCATTGACAAAGAAAGCCAACCAGTTGACGATGTTGTCCCAGCTCATGGCACATTCCAAAGAAGCGGGCATCGAAGTAAAGGCCCAATACGCACCCCGGTGATGGTGCAAACTCGAATGGCGGCCCTTAGAAAACGGATCGTGCGTTCTTGATCTGGTTCTGGCATTTTCTAGGTGTTTTGAGGGCGTCATTAAGCAGGAGGCGTGAACACCGGTGCTGGCGGACAGAAGGGATCATGTTCCCTGGCAAGACATGACACGCATAAGAGACAAATATCGGAGTAACACCCTGGTCGCTGATGCTTCCTTCGCGACAGAGACCCTCCGTTCTATACGGAGGAGGGCGGACAGTCATGTTTTTCCCAGACTTGTCAACCATGCGATGCGACACACCTTCATTTCGTAGAAAGACATGCGCGAAAGGTGATGAGGGGGGGCTCTTCTGGTCTTGATCCTTCATACATTTGCACTCGTCGTGTCTCGGTCGAGGGTGCTGTTGGCCCCTGATCGGCTACCCGTGGGTGTGCGGCTCTACTCGACTTCCCACGAGGCTTGGCTCACATCCTGTCTGCCGTTTTGCTTCGACCACCACCGCTCGGGTCTTGCGTTTGCCTACACGTACCCCCACTGCTAGCGAGGATCCCTTGCTGAGAGCCTGTTGGGGAAGTGAGGTGTGAGAGGAGCTGCCCGCCCCGCGTGGGTCCTCCTTTCTTCCCCGCGGTCGACACTGGGACCGTCCGTCACTTAGTGAAGTCGTAGTGTCGGCAGCGGTGTGCTTTTGTGATTATAAGTGCATCGATAATGTTCCATCTGCTACCTCTGTATGTGTGCTCGGTCGGTTATCACGGTGCTGGTGAAAACGCTAAGCAACTCATCACGCATGTGTTCTTCATCCATCGACTGTGACAATTTCATCACCAGCCGCCGGGTCTGCTCCTCCTTGACCGGCCAATCAGGGACGCGGGACGGCTAGCCCCATCACAGCTCGACTGGGAAGGATACTCGAAGTAGCCAATTCGCGGCGGTAAAGTCGGGGCCACGAAGAATCAACGTGCCAGTCAGGTCAGTAGCTGGCGACAAGAGCTTGGCTAAGACAACACAGGATATGTGCCTAGATCATGGACTCGATGTGACACGGACATGCCCTCACAAACGACCAGTCACCCATCATGTTGAGTTCTTGAAGCGCTCAGACTGCAAACTGCCATCCGGCTGGTGTGGCCCTAAAGGAGAAAGGCGATTGAAAGCGAGTCTTTATGGGGTCTGCTTGTTCAGTCAGGCTGACAAAGAGAGCATCTTCTAATTGTGGAGAGCTAGCCGCCTTCCGCCCTCGTGGTTGATCCACGTTGCGCCGTGCATCATGATCCGGAGCATGAGCTTGGCAGAGGGCAAGGGCGCATGCAACAGGAGGAGATGAGCATTGCTCTGGGAGCTAGAAGCAAGGGAGGCCGCCCGGCTCCGGGAGGCCAATGTCTGTGGACAGATAGACAGACAGGCAATACTCCGTATGGCCTTGGTCGAAACATCTGGCGAAGCGAAACGTCAACTTTGGAGCACCGCAGCAGCCTGAGCCATTGCGCCGGCGACAGGCAAGGGTGGCAGAAGGCAGCTGGAGAGTTGGCTGGAAAAGTCTTGGGGATCCTTGTCTGATTGCCAGTTGCGCGTCACGGCGCACGAGTCTAGCGGAGCGGGCGCCTTCTAGTCGGCGGTCGGACGCGGGCGCACCAGCCGCAAACAGGGCCCAAGGATGCAAGTACCTCGGTACCTGGTTGAGAGTTGAGCAGTTGACTCCTGACACAGCCGCGGGCGATACGAGACAACGGTGTTAGCGTGTTAGACGCGGCGTTAATGGGCGCTGTGGGTGAGCTGTCTCGCCTAAGGTGCCTTGTCGCCCACACACCCCTGTCCGTGATTGTGGTGTGTTGCGGATTGCGGTCGATGATTGGCTGCCGGGGCGAGGAGGCGCATCCTCCCAACATCACATCCGCCAACTTGCGGTGGTGAGTGGGAGGAAAAGCCCGTGGTTGGTAGATGAAATGGATGGGTTTGATGGTCTGAACCACCAGCGTTGTCGAGAGCAAACCCTGATCCGCCTTTTTCATCGAAGTCGTATCAATAATAACATACCACCACGTCCCTGGAGTGTGAATTTCGTCGAGTTGCTAGTTTAGTAACAGGTGAGAAAAGGGTAGGAGGCAACGAAGCAATCCTCTGGAAATGATGGATGTTGAAGGTAAGACGAGGAGATGGAGTTGATGTGAATGGGAACATGGCGAGCGGGGAAGTGAGGAAACAGCGGAGACGCATGTGTTTTTTTTCTCTCTTTCGCTGTGCCTGCCGTATGTATGGGATGCAGTGCCGCGGCAAGGAGGGAATGGGTCGCCGAGGATGACCCACGTCGCGGGAGGAAGGGATGGAGGGAGTATTAGGTGTCCCTCAGTAAGGCTCAGAGGGCTAAAAGCTAACACCTGAGGCACCCTCCCAAGTCCACCCAAGGCTTCCTTGGTCAAAAGATCCAGCAACAACAAGTAGCGCGATGGTAATATTGGTCAGTCAGTCAGGTTAGTCAGGCCATCTCCCCCCATCCGTTGATTGATGCTGCACTATACCCAACGTCATGTTGGGTGCGTTGGGGCAAGGGCGAACCAAAAACGTGCAAGAATCCAAGCGCTGGAAAATGGCAGGAGGGGGGAGTCGATGTAAGCGGGAGATGGATGCTCTTGCCGCGGTGTACGTGTGGATTCCTCAGACAAGGTGGTGTAACGCTCCACGATGGGGTACAGAGTACCAACCAAGTACCTACATATATGTGCCCGCCCTTGGGTACTGAACTCCACTCAGCGGGAGTCGGGGAGTCGGTGTTTTACACACAAGGGTTGGAAATGATAGCGCCGCCAGTTCTGCCGCTTGAGAGTCGAGAACCAGATGTTCAGTGTCCAAATTCGAGACACGGCGCAGCTTTCAGATCCAATGGCCCCCCCAAGACAGAGTTCGTTAACCCATACAGGCGAAATTGCGCAGCACCGAAAGGAGAAACGGGGGGGCGCGCTAGTTTGGGCTTGGAGTGACACGAAGCGTGAGAAGGGATCGTCATATGAGGTGTTGGGAGTCGCGCGACAGGACGGGCGCCAGTTACAGGTGCGGGTTTGCGTCTGCCACCTCTCGTGTGGCGCGCATGGGTCGCTTGTTGGATCAGGATCGTCGTCACAAGGATCATTTCAGAGAAATGGACAGAGTCCTTGCGTAATTACCGCGCGTACCAGGTGGCTCCCGCCAAGCTTACCTGTCTGTTGGTGACGACAAAGTCGGCAGCTGGATCTCAATCAACGCAGGGGACGTAATTATAGACGAGCGGCCTCTGTGGCGGCTCCTGTTGCTTGTTTTTGTTTCTTTTTCTTGGGCGTTGGAGGCGACGCGGGAGTCGATGAAGCTGGGTGGAGAGGTGGCTACATATCGGGTGCGTGCGAGTTACGGTGGACCGGTCCGTTTATAGTGGATGATTCGCATCTGATCAGGACTATGGGCAGATATTGGGAGGTTTCCCGCGCGGCGTGAGATAGACGAGGATGACTCAGACCAAGAAAAAAAAAAAAAGGACACCAAGGACTTGAGTGAGTCTGGCGCCTTTTGGCACACTTCTATTGCGAGTTGTCATGGATCCTTAGAAAATGGGTGACATAGCATGTTAATTGAATGTATTCCGTGCAGTTGGAGACAGACCAACGAGGAGGCAATCAATGTAGCTACCAAGTAATATTATGTAGGTATGGAATTTAAAAGGAGTCTAGTAAGAGTCGGCAGCCAACAGATGCACTCTCTATTTTCCTGTGGTTCGGTTGCTAGCTCGAGTTCCTGAGCTCGATTGAGTCTGAATGACCGCGGCAGCGCTTTGTCCACTGGGGTCCATGCTTGCCCACCCTCCCGATAGATTCACGCCCTTTAGCCTGTCAAGGGCCCTTGTCGACTCTGGACTCTAGACTCCCGCGGGTCAGGTTTACCAGGGCGCGCCCCATCGTCAATTCTGGCCATTCAGCAAGTCGTACCGCGTGCTCTGCTGTACGAGAGACAGCTGGCTCAGTACCAGCAGCTCCTCGTTTGCGCCAGTGTGAATCAAAGAATACTGGTATGTGGGATGAAGTATTTGAAGTCCTGATTTGTGAGAAGGACACAGGCGTCAGAGATGTTTCTCCCTTGGGGGTTGTTACGAGAAAAAAACGGGGGAGTGTGGGAAGCCAGGAGACGGATTTATTCCGTTCTTTGAAGGAAAGACGGAGGGCAAGCTCGATGGAAGGGTCCAAGATGCGTCCACTGCGTATGTCAGGCAGAGAGAAACAGCTAGCTCCGGGCCGTTGTGACTGCAGGTAGACGGAATTTTCCATAAAGTACCTGGCAGCCTAGCAGGTACTACTGACTGACTACCTACGGTCTTCACGGTCTGACCCAATCCAAATCGAACTCAACGCCGGCTAAGGGTCCCCGGAACGGAAGCGACAAGCAAAGACTGGCGAAATACTGCGCATTCGGGCTTGGAACTGATCTCAGCCAATCCGGACTGGGAATGAGATGTGCCATGTCGCAGTTGGCATTGAACATGCGCTAGGCGGGCTCACAAGTCCTTGGTTAGACGCAACAATGGGACCCCCGGAGCAGACCCCCGGATGTACCTCTAGAGCTTTGGGTACTTCAAGGTTTCAAGTGGAGGAGGTACCTTCTTTTCGAGGGACGCCGGCGAAGCGCCATGCCGCCCCAATGAGTTTGGATGGGGTTCTTGGGGTTGCTCACCTTAGCGACGAAACTCGGCACGGTTTGCATTGCACGGAGTACTCCGTATGTACGAGATCCATGTTGGGATGCCTTCTTTTCCTTTGCAGAATTACCCAAGTAGGTCGATGTTGGTTGCTTTCCCATCTTGCCTCACTTGGTCCACGACCTGAGGCAAGGTTTGCTCGACTCAGCCTTCTGCCTCCCAACTACCTCATCCCACCAGCATCCAAGATACATACCAACCAGAGAAGAGAGAACCCATCACGCAGTCGACTTCCGGTGCTACGGACGACCGACCCAAGGCACCACAACCAACACCAACCGCGCGCGCCCCGGCCGCCGCCAGCCCACCTTGGGTAAAAAAAAAAAAGGGACCCAGTTGCTTCCCAGGGGGGGGGGGCCCGGTCCCGGTCTCTCTTATTCTCCCACCCCCCCAGTGGTCGGCGATTCTCTTTCTCGTTTCGCTCACTCATTGCTTTGCTTTTGCTTCGTTTGCCTTGCGTCGCTTCTTGTTACAGGCTCTCGTTCTTTCCACCAAACTGAGCTAAATTGAGCTCCGTTAGCTTGAGTGAGTCTGACTGGACTGGGGGCCCAAGGCGAGAACCAAAGTGGAAGAGAGAGGGAGAGAGAGGGGAATCACAGACAAGACACACAGGAGAGAGAGGGAGAACAGCGGATGATATCGTCTTAACGCTGTACCCGGTGCATGCCCTCAAGCCCCTTCATTGCAAGACTCCCATTGACCTTGCCGCCGCCCTCTTTTTAGCTTGAGCACCTTGCTCTCGCTTCTTATTCTCTTCTTTTGACACCCCCTCGTCTTTGATCTTATCCTTGACCTCGATCTCTGTTCTTTTTTATTCCCTTTTTCCCTCTTTTTTTTCTTTCTCCCCCCTTCCCTCCCTTCCCCTCCAAATTCTTGCTCTTTGAGCCGGACCCGATCTGAGCTCCCCGCCAAACGGTTCACCCCCAGCCATCTCCCGTCGACTACTCCGTACAGGCGCAGCATAATCGCGCGTTAAAAAAAAAAAAAAAAAAACCTACCGACGCTCCAAGCGCCGCAATATTCACCACTTCCATCACCACCGCCTGTCGGCTTCCGCCCCCTCCTCGCTTTGCGTTTCGCCCCCCCAAGGAAAGGCTATCAGGCTCTTGTTGCTGCGAAGGATTCGATCTTAGCGCAGCTAATTGGCGCAGGATCCTAGGATTGAGAGGAGTGAAGAAAGGACATCGAGCGCAGTCTGGTTACTGGCTCGTAATTTGGGCAACAGCGCATCCACGCACATTCCTTGCGATTTATTCGGCTCACGTCGTTTCTCTCACTCACTTTCGGCTTCTTCAACTCTACAACTCTCCCTCGAGATTAATCCCCAGCGCCACCGACGATACCGGCTTCTAAGGCGTCTAACATCTTCTTTTCTCATCTGATTCGCAAAGGACAGCTCCGGATCACCAAACTGCCGCCGCCTCAAATCGACGACAAGCCCCATCTCAGGAACCGAGCATTCTCTTTGTGTGCGCATCCTCTCGACCACACCTCAGATCGGTGCCCCGCGTAGTTGGTCGTCAAGCCCCGCGCCAACGCCCTTTTGACTTGTCTTGAACCGTCCAACTTTCTGCATCTTCTTTGTCGCCGCGGTAGTTCAATCCCCCCTTCCTGCGGGTGTTGAATTTCCAATCGCCTGCTTTCTCATCCGCCCCAGCCGCCGAGATACAGGGACAGGGACAGCCACCTACTGGAGTATCGGGCGACGCGGATTCCAACCGTCTCCTCGGGACGCTCTTAGCCGTCCTCAACGGGCGCTTTGCGGCGTTGACGCGCATTGTCCGTAACCTCATCGCCGACTCTCATTCACGCCCACACCGTGCAATCCGGCTCTTCAACAACACTTTCACCCACCATGTCTGCCTTCACCGCCCTGAATGGGGGCTCCCCAAGGACCTCAGATGCGCCAACCATCACCGTGGAAAAGAGCACTGCCTCTGAAGAACGCGCACACAGCACGGCCCCGGCTCCGCCTCAGCCCACCCCCGAAGCCTCATCGAACCAGAGGCCCGCCCAGAGCAATGACCGACCATCTTTTCAGTCTCCTAGCTATCCTGACGTTGAAGGCTCTCACAAGCGAAAACGCTCGGATTCTATCGAGCCGCGCCGGGAGCCCGTCGACCAAGCTCGCTCACCAGAAATCAGCACTATTGTCGCCCAGCCCGAGATTCGTGAGCCTTATGGAACGCCTCAGCGGGATTATCGGCATTTTGGTGACGAGCAACGTGATAAAGACTCGTGGTATGCGCATCATGGACGCGATGAGCGCCCTTACGAATCTCAGCAAAATTCAGCGACATCGGCACATGGCCAGACGGAGGAGCAGATTGGAGAGGCTCTACGGAGAGCCACGACCCAAATGGACCATGGCGACTATCCAAATACAAGCCCTGATGCCGATGACCGTTCTGGATCTATGTATGGCGGCCAATATACGCCCGAGCAGAGGCGAGATGGCGTATTGCAGCACGATCCTAAGAAACGGAAGCGGAATTTCAGCAATCGAACCAAGACTGGATGTCTCACCTGCCGCAAGCGCAAAAAGAAGTGCGACGAGCAGAAGCCCGAGTGTAAGTCGACTGGTCCGTGGTACTGTCCGGTGAAGGCGAAACTAATGCTCCAATAGGCGGCAACTGCCTGCGCGGTAGTTTTGTTTGTGCGGGCTACCCTCCTCAACGAGGACCTGGGTGGCAGAAGCCTGATAACAAGGCCACCGCTGTACCCCTCGAATCCAAGGACCCAAGCTATGTGCCCCCAGGTGCATACGGCATGCCGCAGCAGAGTCCTTACGGAAACCAACCTGTGAAGCGCGAACCCCTGCCGCCTTATCGTGGCCACGCCCTGCGGATCGACCCTCCACAAGGCCGCCCTTTGGTGACCGACGACGACCGGCCAACGGCGTCAACAATGCCCAGCGCGTCCGTCACCAGTCCTGAAAACAAGTTGTCCGCCCTGCCTTATACTCCCGCCAACATTTTCCCTACTCCAGTCAGCGCAAATCCTCAACCGCCACCATTTCCCGACAGGATGACCAAAGAATATCAACGCGTGCCTCCTCTGCACGACCTGAGCAGAACAGAGCCCGACACTCCCCATCCCGGGAATCAACTGCCGCAGATCAAGATCCTCCACGCGACCAGGACGAGTAGCCCGGCGCCCCCTCCACCGGCTCCGACGTCAAATGCCCAGGTCGCTGCTCAACTAGCACTGTCGCATTCTCAGTTCCCCCAGAGGCGGACGCAAAAGGAGGAAATGCTCTCGGGGAGACACTACTATCCTTTTGATAAGGAGCTCTGCCTGGAGCGTGAGCGTTGTGCTGCTGCGTGCTGGAGGTTCAACAACTTGACTACGCCACCGCCCCATGGCGTGTCCGGCGAGGAGCGCTCTCGCATGTTCCTCGACATCTTGCAGCCTCGCGATCCTGTTCGTGTCTCCCCGACGGAACTCTCCCCGGTCACAAACATGGGCCGCGTGGGAAGACATGTAGCAGTCGAAACTCCCTTTACCTGTGATTACGGGTATAACATCACGATAGGCCATCACGTTGTTATTGGACGTAACTGCACCATCAACGACGTTTGCGAAGTCAAAATCGGCGACAACTGCGTCATTGGACCGAACGTGAGTATCTTCACGGCCACTCTGCCCATTGACCCCAAGAAGCGTCAAGGTGGGCAGGGTCCTCAACTCGGCAGGGCTATCGTCATTGAGCAGGACTGCTGGATCGGCGGGGGTGCCATCATTCTCCCCGGGCGAACGATTGGAAAGGGGAGCACCGTCGGTGCTGGATCGATTGTGACCAAGGTACGTTATGAGAGTTGTGCTTGTTGTTATGATGCGGAGTCTAATCGATCACCATAGGATGTACCTCCATTCACTATTGTTGCTGGGAACCCTGCCAGAGTTCTCCGCGGCATCGCGTCTTAATTCAACGTTTAGCGCTGGCAATTGCCATTGCGATCTCGTTTCCTGTCATGATACCCTAGGGGATTCTCATGTGTACAACCAACACTCTGCCTAGGCTGCTGCTACACGTGTGCCGCAGCCTGAAGAGCACATAAAACACGAAAAGAAGAAAAAAAAAAAACAAATCTGAAAAAGTCCAGGCGTTGCGCCAAACGGTTTATGCTTTGTTTTTGGTGACCATTCCAATCTCGCCTTGTCGTCTGTTCTCGATGTCATCTACGCGGGAAAAGCAAGGAAACACCTGAGGCGCTAGAAGAAGGATTGGGTTCCCTGGGAGGGGGCATTGGGGAAACGGGTTTGGTGGGAGGTTGATGGGATGGGCCATTGTGGGATTGGTATTTTCGGCTGTTACGATATGGGACGGGACGGGACGGGAAAGGATGGGATGGGATGGCTCGGTTGATTTTCTGTCGCATGCGCTATGACTGATGAGTGATAAACGGGCCAGGTCGCGGGCCTAGAGAGAGATATCCATGTTGCCAATTGTTTTTTATTTACTCAGCTTGTTCCGTTCTCCGGGCAGACCAAGTTGGAGGTTTATACTATTCCCAGATCATAACCCTTGCATGTCTTCCCAGTGTTTAGTTCTCAACAGCTTTTCAAGCACCTTTTCAGCGCCTTTTCATTTCTGATGTTATGTTTTCCAGAGTTGTTCTTGGAGATCTAAAGTAGATGCCATCGACGTGGCAACAGGTCTATAGCTCGCTCGGCCTGCGTCCTGCGACCTATTCATCCTTCCTGCGGCCAACAATTAGGCCACAACAAGCGAAATACCCGTCAACAAACCCATAATTCCTCGTAACAGAAAGGTACGACACGAGAAACAGGGCGTTCTAGAATTCTGACTGGTTGGGCCCTTGGTGTCTCTGGCCCTTGGGCTCTTGCCTCAGCGGTGAGTGGATGCTGCGGTCTTGGATCTGGAAGAGGGGTGTTTGTTTGTTTGTTTGTTTGTTTGGCATGTCGTTTCTGTTTGTGGACTAGCTGATAGGGTTAGCTCTTCAAGATGGCACGCGTCATATGGAGGGCAGAGGGCGTCTATGATGTATCGGGGGATCGGGTATCTTCTGCTTCGGTATTTTCCTGAAGGCATCACGGCCTCTCACAGAGGAAGATTGCTAACGTCGCTAGTGGCTTGGGAAGCCTCGAGTGAGTCCTTTGCCCTGGCGGCTGGGTTGGCTTCATCTCACTACCATCCCTAGGTCCTCGACCTCGAGGCAGCGTCATCTTCACATGCGCCCCTTTCGACCCAGCTGGATGAGGAGGTTATCGAGTGTATTGCATCAACGCAGCTAACTTGGTCAGCAGCTTCAATGCTGAGAATTCCATTCAGTCTTGGGTCAAGCTCCGAGATTCATTAGCCGCGCCATAGCATGATGACGCCTTTAATGCTCCTCCCACGAAGATCAATGTTCGTAGAGACTCCTGAAGTGAGAGAGCATTTCCATTTTTCCAGATTCCTAGCTCGAGATGCTATCTAAGAGGCCAAGAGCCAATAATTCCCCTGCTATCATGACGATGGCGATTGATCGGAAGACGACATTGGATATTATCTGGAGGTCGACAGCTGGCTGCATGGTGAATAGCAACTATGTGCGCTTGAAGGACGAATTCACACAGGAGGAGGCCGAGATTGCATGCATTAAAAAGCATGATGACTATGAGGCGATACGCATCCATGCATACAATCGTGCCTTAGCTATCTATCTCGGTCAATGTAGGGCGAAGAAGATGTCAGCCGCTGGCTCCGCTGGCAATGTTGGTTTGGCACCAGCAATCGACGCAGAAGACCTTCCTACAGACGCCTTGAAACCTCAACTTATTGCCTATCACCTTGAGGGGGTACCTCCTCTTCGTCTATCAAGTTAAGAGGGAAGATCATATAGAGGCAAGAGAGACAAGATAGTGATCCCGCCTGGGCTTCAACCGGGGACCTTCTCGGTGTTAACGAGATGCCATGACCAGCTAGACCACGGAACCGAAGCCAATGCGTACTTTGATAAAGACTATGCAAGCCATCTTGGGCTCATGCATTGCGGTGTAAATGGTGGAGTTGATCTCGGCATCGCCAAAGACAGACTTCAAGGAACCCTCTAAGGCAAGTTCTCTGCCTCCATGTCATCTCTATCCAAGTGGTCTGCGTTGCCAGATCTTAGGAAGTGATCGATAGTGTTCTGCGCACTCATTAGTTCACATACAAAGTTTACAAGACAGAAGAAATAACAGACCCAGTCACGTCCTTCCCCAGACCCGAAGAAGCTATCAACTGGAAGGTATTCATCAAAGTTGACGTTGTAGTCTGATAGCTGCATCGGGGTTAGATCATGTATCGCCTCTGCAGAGTAAATAGTGTCGGGTGTCTCATCTGCTACGAGGGTCGTCGAGTCGGAGACTGTGGCGATGGTAGCAGGAGTGTCGACGCGGGCGAGGATGGCGCGAAGGACACGACAGGCATGGTGGGCGTCTTGGGACTTGTCGGCCCGCTCGTTCCAGATGGTGTAGGCGCGTTGGAGCATTTGTATGCGGTGCTGGCGGTCTTGGAGACTGAGGGTTTTGTTACTGGGTGTTCGGGATTGGGTAGGGGGGATGGAGGGTCGAGGAGGTTACCTGATGTCGATTGACTCGCTCAAGTCAATACAGATGATCATTGCGGCGATGAGAAAGTCGTGAAACGTCAGGCTGGAAACCATAAACCGGTCCTCATACATACGTCCACCCGGTCGGAGCTCCTGGTCAAACTCATGATGTAGATCGAGGAGCCTCAGGGCAGCATCGCGGCAGATGTGTCGGGACAAGTTATACTTGGCATCTTCCTTGTCGGAGCTCAAGTAAGGTCGGTGTAAGATGCACAGAGTCTTGCGGTATATGAGTTCCAGGATCAGGCGGTGCATGATGGTGTGGCCCCCGTCGGCGAAGGAGGTGCTCCTGATGGGGCGGATGCGGTAGCATGGGGGGAGAGAATCATAGTAGGCTTCTAGCTCGGCATGGAACGCCATGGTCTCTTCGTAAGGACGATGCTCGACGCAAAGGACGTGCCTTAGGATACGCCGGAGGGTGCGGCATAGGATAGATTTGATGCGCCATCCTAAGAGAGGCGTGGCCTCTACCGGAGGTCGAGAGGGTGGGACGTCGGTGTCCTCGTCGAATTCGTCATCAGTCAAGTTCCGCGGGTGGTCGGTGTCGCAGACCTCTTGATAGATCATGGGAGGCATTCCGAGCTGGAAAGAGAAGAGTAGGTCCGAAGACTGGATCATGAACCACGTCCTCCTCCGCATCTCGGCCTCGAAGGGTTTGATATCAGGGGAGACCCTGGCGGCATCGAGATGATAGCCCCTCCGCTGGGCGAGCCGGGCAGCGAGTCCATAGAAGGACCAGATGGTAGCGTCCGAGTCCTCCTTCTGGATGTTGCGCGAGTGTGCGAATAGTAGCAGCGCCTCGACAGAGTGCTTCTGGGCTTTGAGGTACTGCCCTGTGACGAGGCACTGCGCAGATAGGACCATGTAGAACTTGGGGTCTGCGATGGAGTCGGGAGACGTGCCGAAGAAACCCTTGGCCCTGGCGATCATGGCGCCGATGCTTAGAATGGAGAACATGATGCTCAACCAAAGGAAGTCGGCCCTGGACGGATCGTCCCAGAAGGCCTCGTAGCGACGGCGGAAGTGGTGGACATGGATGAAGGGCACGGCGAGGAACTTGGCGCTGAAGTAGGTCGTCACCAACTGATCTGCGACTGAACGAGAGGGCAAGCTAGTGAGGACGTGCTTGATGGTTATCTGGGCAACGTCTCCAAGGACAATGTCCGGTCCTGGGTGCTTCTCGGGGTTCTCGGGAGGCGCAGGCCCATCTTCAGCGTCGATGACGCTCTGTATATCCCTGATACTCTCAACCAGGGCTTCCCAAGATGTCTCTCCATGATACGTTGTATCCGCAGCTTCATTTATCACCCCCAAACTCCCACCCGCCTTATCCATTGGCGCCTTAGACAACACACTATCAGACACCCTAGTCCCCCGAGAGCCCGTGGCGAGCTGCATCACCATGTCCTCCAGCTTAGCCAACCTCGCCTGCACCTCATGCTTACCCGCGGGCCCAGCCGAAGCGCCGAAGCGACAAGCAGCGCCATCGCCGCGCTTGGTGCACGCGCCGCAGGGTTTCTGGCGATCGCACTTGGACTTGCGTCTCTGGCAGGCGATGCACGAAACAGGTTGGCGGTTCCTCTTGACGCGGTGGGCGTCGCCGGCGCGGAAGACGGAAGTAAAGGGTGCCAACTCCGGGTCGGGCATGTCGGAGATGGATCAATTGCTTGGTCAATATCCGTGTAGGGGCCGAACGGAGAAAGGAGTTGCCCAAATCGGACGCTGAAATGCAAGTCCCGTATGTAGGTACAAGTATGTAGGGCAGACTTCGGAGGTGGTGATCCGGAAATGAGATCGAGATTTCCGGGGACCAGGTTCAAGGGAAGACGAGGCGGCGCCTTAGGTGTACTCTCAACCAATAAGAGATGCAGGAAGGTAGAAAAAGAGAGACACGGATATTGGGATCTGAGGAGTGAAAGTCCGTAGGAGAATCGAGCAATGGACAAACACAGACCATATATGGATAACAAATGGGCTTACTAACTCCCAAACTCCATAGTAAGAGGAGCGGCTGTCAGTTGTGTGCTGTGTGAAAGTTGCTCTTTGATATCCCTATAACCCCCGTTAGGTGGAGGAGTGGAGTTGGTAATGTGCCGCGGCTTTTATAAGCTGGAAACTTCCGAGCTTCGTTCACATGGAAAGAGTCGAAAGGCGGAGAAGAGATGCTCTATCGAGGGCTCTCTACCTAGTGAGAACCCGTGGTTCATATCGCGTCTGTTGGATTGGAGTTGCTTGACAGGTTGTGTTCCTTGGACATGTAGATCCATGTATGTGGTTGTCTATAAATTTGATAGACATTGCAGTCCCTTCCCACCATCCCGACACCGACTTGTTTCTCATCTATCGTACAGGTCTCTGAAATATATAGGCTTGGTACGTTATATGGACCCTTCCCTAGATACCTATGCAGCTACTTCTTCGTTGCAATGCGTCATGTGTAATGTGTCATAATACATTCAAATGTACATCTGAGTATGTCGTACCCCCCTCGACTCTCTCGTTGTTTTTACACGTTATCCAGACTGTGCCTCCTCAAGTCGCCTCTTGTTCGCATCAATGATCTTCTCCATCGTCTCCAGTGCTCGGGTCTGGTCCCTGAGTCGGGCAAACGCCTTGAAAGTGAATACGTCCGGCTTGTACCCTGCCGCCTCTAGATCCTGTAGCGTGCCAACCGTCCGGGATAGGTTCTGCATCGAGGCGTAGCCCTTGACGAGCGTGTTCCAGGTCACAAGGCTGGGCTCGATGTTTTGTTCGTGCATGGCCTGGAGAACCTGTTCTGCCAGCATCTTCTCTCCACGCATGAAAAGTCCGTGGATCAGGATGCTGAACGTGAACAGGTTCGGGGCTGGATGCACCGGATCATCAGCACTGGTCACTTGACCATCGGCAGTGTCCCTCGATTTGGCCTTTAGCGAATCACGGAGCATGTCTCCAAAGACTTGCAACGCTGGCCGGAGCAGCGCTCGCCGTTCAAGCATGACCAAGATAAGAGTGTCGTGAACGATGCTCCTCTGCTCCTTCACCAACTCCACGGCCCAATTCTTTCCAGGCCCTCTCTCTTCGAGGCGGGACTTGAAGAAGTTGTAGAATTCCATCAGGTCATATGGCCGATAGAGACTCTTGATATAAGCCCGTAGCATGATAGCCAGGGTTGTGGCGTTTGGTTTTAGCTTGGGACCATCGCTACTTTCAAAAAACTCGTCAACCACGGGCAGGACTGACTTCTTAAACTCCCACTCTCTTCGAGGACCAGACCTGAACTTTTCAGGACCGTCCACGTTGTCCTGCTCTATGATCAAAGGCAGGGTGTCTGGCAGCAACCACTGCAAGGGCTCGAGATCGAATTTCTTTGCGTAGATGCGAAGCAACGGTCCAAACAGAGGAAGAACCCAGGGCGCATGGTGCCCCTTGTCCCGGCATTCCACCTCAGCAAAGTAGAAGACGGTGTGCAGAGTGTTGTTGAGGACGTCTGGAAACGGTACCTTGGCCGCTCTCGCGACGTCGAGGGCGTGTTGTATGTTTGACGCCTTGAGGCTATTCTTGGCCCCCCTGAATACGGTAGTGTAGCATCGATTGTCCAGTTCGGCACCATTCTCGGCCAACAAGAGCGGGAGCCGGACTGCTTCTGTGATTTCTCCCTGGGCACAGAGAGACTCAATCATGGCCGTGAAAGTGATCAGATTTGGCGAGAAGCCCTTCTCGATGAAGTATTCCATGGCTCGCTGGGGAGAGAATGTCGACTCTTCTGATTTGGACCACCCATCTGTCGTGTATCTGGTGTGCAGGAGAGTCGTGATGACACTGGCAACTGCAGCATGGTTCAGATCATTGCCCTCTTCCGCGATACTACGCAGAACCTCGAATGCCTTCTCTTTGTAGGTGTTTTTTCTCCCTAGTTTGCTCGCAAATTGGAGCCGGGTCTTCCAGTGCAACTTGATGCCCGCTCGATGCAGAATCTGGTACAGCTCCGCCGTTTGCTCGACGGGGAGAGTTTTGGCAGAGCGACCTAGAGTGTGTTGCCGGAATGGTACATGGCCAGCGGGTAGATCTTCGACCAGCTTGGCAATTAGCTCAAGCATCTGATCGGCTTTCGCAGCACGTTCTCTGGGTGCTCTGACGCCTTTGAGTTTTAGGTCCGTGATGCAAAAGTGCACCACGTCGGATATCGCGTAGCCTGGGGGTAACGGGTTCAACGTAGCCTCCAGGACCTGTGATGCCTTTTCTGGACAAAGGTGAAGGGTAGAGAGCATGACGCCTGGCCAAGTCCGCTGCCGAGATTCGACATCAAGCTTCTGCCAGGCTCTTTTCATGGTTGGAATATCCTCAAGCTCGAATAGCCACTTTCCGTCATTTCTCCAGGGCCAGGAGTTAGGTTCCTTTGGTTCCATGATCATGTCCATCTTCCGATTCCAGAAGTTGAATTGTTGCCTCGCAGCAGGCAATTCTGACGAAGAATACTGGTGCCGCAGAAAGCCCCATTGCTGGTATCTTCTCTTTGTGGTCCTCAAATCGATTTTCAGCCTTTGTCGCGCCTCCATGATCCTTTTCCCAGCCTCTGGGTCCATGGGAGGTCTGTGTCGCCACTGGGACTTGCTTGGAGTATTGGTAGACGGGTTTCTCCTTCGAGGGTGTGGCCTTGTCGTCGAACTGAGAGTGGTTTCGCTTCCATCATATGACCGTTGGAAACCAGAGCGCGATTCGGATTTCCGTGTGATCTCGACTGCGTCGATCTCCGAGGGTTTCGGGACAGCATTGCGAGGACGGAGTTGGGCTAATATCTGGGGCTGATCGGTGGATGGCAGCTCCTGGGCGGATATGTGATATGATCTCGTCGTAATCGAGCTGGTTCGTGTGTGATCAAGTCGCAAGGCGAGGAAGGCCGCTCGTCGTGTCCATCTCAGCGGCGTTGCCGAGGACTCAAGCCTTGCGCAGGCGCGGTACATACGAGCCGCTGGCATTTCCCCCGAGTCGGCGTCAACTCGAGGTCAGCGGTCTGCATAATGATCGCCGAGCGGAAGCAATTGGAGGGACGCCGCGACGGTCTCACGGGTTGTCGTCTGTGAGTTTGATTTGAGGATCTCAACGACAATTTCTGGACCTATTTTTCCGAGATCGGGTCGTGTCGCTTCATGGAAGGTAAAAGCCGCCTCAACTACCTCTTTAAGCAGGGTTGTGGAGCTTAGCCCCAATGGATCTAGCGTCTATAGCCCTGTAACGGAGCAGCTCCAGCGACCTTGAATCCCCAGGAAGCAGCCTGCAAGTGGAGTTTCTAGGTACCTACCACCACGCTTTGCTGTGATGGGTGTCGCGTCTCAAGGCTGTCCAAGTGCAGCGCAGTTTTCCGCCCCGCCAACCTTTAATCTTCAATCTTCAATCCTCGACGCATCTCCCAAAAAGCCTACAAGTACGAAACCGTAGCTAGTCCCGCACATATATACAGCCTCGACTACGCTATTACAATGTCCTCATCACATATAAACCTCGGCGCTGCTGCGGAAGACCGAAAAGCCCGCCTCGCCAAGCTCAAGAACCTCAAGCGCAAGCAACCCGGCGATGAAGTCGTCGCGCCCGAATCAGAACGAGCCACCTCCCCCCCAGAGCCCGATGTCTCTCGACTACACCTATCCGGCCGCAACTACGACCCCGAAACGCGAGGCCCCAAGCTCGGATTCGAGCAGCCGCCCACTCTCAACTTCGAGAAGCCAACCCTTGAGGAGCTGGCTGCAGACGTGGAAGCCGAAGTCAAGCAAAAGGCGGCAGAGGAGGCGAAGGACGACAAGGGCATTGACTTGTTCAAGCTGCAGCCGAAAAAGCCAAATTGGGATCTGAAACGGGAACTAGACAAGAAGATGGAGATCCTAAATGTGCGGACTGATAATGCGATCGCGCGTCTAGTCCGGGACCGCATCACCGGTGCGCAAGAGGCAGCCGCCAAAGCCAAGGCGGCAGAGGGCACCCAAGGCGACGGTGAGGCCGCAGGCATGGACGGCGTGGCCCTAGTGGAGGGTTTGCGAGTGAGGGAGAGAGAGGAGGAAGAGGAGGAGCGACGTGAAAAGGAAGAGGAAGCGGCATTAGGGGCATAGTCAGACGGTTCTTTTACGTTGGTCTCACTTCTTTCTATCTTGTGTGTCTGTCGGCGGATTCAGGAGTTGGCGCCTTTACAATCATGGTTATACTAAAACTACATTGATACCCAACAATTATCTTCCCCCGTTATTCAGAGCCTTGGTCATGGCTAACCGTTGGCTGAAGGGGCTCAAACTTCGTTCCCGGGGGGGTTCTTCTCGTGGCGGGCCCCTCTGAGGAGCAGATCCCCTTCCGTGTCCTCTCACGTTATCTCTTCCACGCGGGTTTCGTGCTCGTCCTCGCCCCGAATGGCTCTGATGGCGTCTTTCCCTAGTTTCTGGAGAAATTGACCTTTGTGGCTGGCGTCGAGAGTCGAAGGAATCTTGGGATCCTCGCGAATACCGCCGCGATCGCCCTGGGGGCGCATTGTCATCTGCGGGATATCGTGAAGGCATTGGCTCACGGGAACGATACCGTCTGTCACGGTCATGGGCGTCAGGGGACCGGCTATCACGCGACAATGAACGCCTGCGTGCAGGTTCGACCTGTGGGTTGCGGCTCCGACTGCGACTGTGACTGTGACTGTGACTGTGACTGTGACTGCGACTGCGACTGCGACTGCGACTGCGACTTCGGCTTCGGCTTCTGCTTCTGCTTCTGCTTCGGCTTCGGCTTCGGCTTCGGCTGCGACTGCTACTGTAACTCCGGTGGCGGCCTCGCGGCGCATTGTCACGATCTGAGTGAGGGCTTCGCCTACGTCTGACTGGACTGGGGGATCTGGTTCTGTTCCTGGGCGGCGATGGCGATCTCGAGGCGCCTGTGGAAATAGTGGAAACAGAGTGCGAAGACACCGATCTTTGGCGCTTTGAGGCTGATGCAAGCAGTTCATCATCGCGCTCTTCCCGCTCCCTCTTGCGTGCACGCTCTGCCTCTGCCTTTGCAAGCTCTTCATCGGCAACGCCTTGCCTGGGAGATGGTCAGCATGTTTAAGGGAAGGTCTGGATCAGGGTGGCCTACTTTTTCTCGAGGGGATTCAGTGTTTCGTTAGTAAGTTTGGGAACCAGCCTCGGGTTTCGGAGCTGCTGGGAGCGCGATGGACGAGAGACATATGGACGCTCCTGAGAAGATGCTTTGCACTCGTAGGAGTAATGGCGTTCTGTGATAGTCAGTACAAGGGAAACTAGATAGAGATGTAGTATACATATCTCTTTTCAGGCATTTTTGGCATTGAACATTGGCGGGCGTAGACCGGGATGGCCCACCGCGGCCTCTGTAAGAGAACATCTCGCGGGTGTTGATGCTGACGTCGAGGGTTGGTTGAGGAAAGCAATAGTGGCAGAAGCGGATGCGAATAATACGAAGGACAGAGGAAAGGGTTTCCGGACACTCTGAAACTCAGGATGTAATCGTGCTAGATGAGCAGAGAATAGGTTGCAAGGGTCCCTGAGTCGTGCTTTAGTGTTCATCAGTTGGTGTTTGGGTTGTTGATGTGTTTTGAAGGACTGAGACGGAATCTTCAGCGAAGTCAAGATGGGCACGTGACCATCACAAGGAACCTCTGTCCCGGGAGGGATGGTGGAGGGCAGGGGTCTCGGGAGGATAGTGAGAAGAAAATCTGAGCTGGAAATGGAACAGGCCGCTGTGGCCTAACGGAAAGTACACTGGGCATCAAAATCAAGACCATTCGCTATCGCGTTGCTTAAACGTCTTGATGCAAGAACAGTTCCAATACCCAAGATCAGGCAATCCCGCGAAGAGTGTCCTAGGGAGATCCCTGATGGGAGTGATGCGGAAGGCCTGATTCAAGAGCAGTGGCTGCCTGAGGCTGAGGTGTACCTGCCTGCATCTGCTGGGTGTCAGCGTTGCCTTAGTTTACATAAGCGTTCGTGGCCACTCAGTTTCCACGAGAGGATGGTATCACGCATCAGAAGGGCCGCCCCATGGGTATTCATTCGAGCGTGACCGCAGAGGCTGAAGAACCTAGCGTCGTCAGCGTAATGCTTCGAAAGTTTGCCATTTCGAGCCCTGCTTTGAGTGATTTGGGCCGCTTAATTCCGCCTTATTACAAAGCTGGAAGATAAGGCACTACTTAGACTGCCTAGGTATCTACACCGCAACCTACAGCATCAACATCATCCCAGGACAGACCACGGAGTACCAATCGACGATTCGGTAGAGCCCAAGGCGACATCTTCGCCAGCATTCTCGAACGAAAGAATCCCTGCCGGCTTCTGGCCTCATTGTGTCATTCACCTTTTCCTTCTGCAACTCATCCTTGTTCCTATTTGTCCCTCAAGCGATTGAGTTTTTCATTGATCTCGGGCCGTGATAACTCGTTCCGAACTCCTTGGCGGGTAAAGTAGGTACCTTCCTACCTCTTACCTAGGTAGGTACGGTAGGTAGACGCCTTTTGGGATCCCTCCCGTCAGGTCCACTGGGGGGGAAGGAATTGTCAAAGTACAAACAACAAGACAAACGGTCTGCGACTAGACTTTGTTGCACTGTAAGTCGAAACACCTTCCCGCCATACAATGTAATTGAGGTGGTTTTTTTTTTTTTTTTTTGCCTCCTTTCCCGTCCAAGAAGTCAGTCCCTCTGGCCTCCACTTCCCACTGGACCACTTTGCTTTTTACTGGCCCATTCTCCTTTTTCCCCTCCAGGGCTGTCGTTTTTCGCTGGGCGGGCGGCCTTTTTCCAGTGGCCCTCGCTCACTCAAGTGGCTTCACCTCACTGTGCCCACACGACGCGGGACTGTACAGGTACTTGGTCCTTGTGACAACCTCCTCCACCCGCGCTTCCCCTCCAACACCAGTCCTTTTTTTAATTCTCCGTCATCGCCCCCCCCCCCGTCCCTCTCCTCGACGTGCTGTGCGCCCTGGCCGCTCTGTCATACTCGGCCGCCTCTTTTCCTTCCCCTACTCTGTCTTTCGTTTGCGCACTTCCCTCCTTGTCTCGTTCTCAAACCTCACCCTGGCCTGGCCTTCGGACCTGGGCATGATAGGGCGTTCCCTCAACCTCCCGATCCCGATCCCGTCTCACTAGAAAAGAGCAGAGAAGCATCCAAACGACGCTCTGGTCGACGTCCTGGCACACCCCCCTCGAGCGTACCACAACGACCCCTCCTCCCCCGAACCCCATCAGCTGGAGAACAATGTCTTTTCCGTCACGACGATGAGCACCGAGCCTCCGTTTTCTTTCTGCTGGTCCGCTTCGATCGATTCTGCTTCTTGATTTCCTGTCCTGTCTTTTCTAGTCTTCGCCGCCTTGTCGTCACCGCCGCCCACGCGGCCTCATCCTCCTCGCCTTCCTTAGTGGTCGCCTGCTGCGGTTCTCTGCCACCTAGATAATCTGCACTTCCATCAGCTGCGCACCGACTTGGGTTCACAGTCTGCTCGCCGCTCAGCATGGCTACAGCCCAAGTGTCTCCTGATCTCACGAGGCCTTCATTTGCCAAGGTATGCACTATCCTCAGTCTCTTCAGTCAGCCTCGACTCCGCTCTCATTAATGCGATGTTGTGTCTCTACATGGTTCTGACAAGTTGTCCAGGTTGCTGCGTCTATTACAAAAGATACCGCGCCAACAACTTTACGGCGAATGGCCACCCCTTCCAAGGAAGTACCCATGACTTCAACATCGCTTCCCGCGTCGACAAGGCCTGTCATCGCAAATGGCAGGTCTTCAAAGGCACCAAGCGCACCAGTCGTCTCCTCACAATCCACTCCCGCCTTAATCACGGTTGAACGCGACTCTACGGTGGAAATTGTCACCGGCTCGCTAAACGACCTCAGCTTGGGGTTGAAGGCTCCAAGCCTGGTGGTCAACGGTAGCGGGCCCTTGGCCCCCGAGAGACCGGCCGTTGTAGTCGGGAGAGATAGCGGATCCGACGATTCTCAAAAAGCCGATTCCAGCTCTGAACTTGGCACAAAGCCACCGAGCCTGGACGGAAAGAGCATCACCTCTGGCACGACCTTCGCCTTGGATGAAAAGGAGTCGCTCCGGCCTGATGACAGCGCCAGCGTCAAGGCTGCGGCAGAGGACGATGATGCGTTCTCCATCCGCGGCTCCCTTGTCGCTGGTTCACGCATGGGTTCGGAGGTCGCAGCGCGTGCTCGCGGCATCCCCCTCGGTGATATCCCCGAGCGTAGGATGCCACAACCGACGTCAGGCGCCATAGTCCAAGGCGTTCTGACTCCCCAGAGTTCTTCGTCCGAACCGCCTCCGGGTCCAAATTCGCTGGGCGTCGGAGGCCCGTCGGACGCCCTTAATGTCATCTACCGGAAAGCTCCCGATGAAAAGCTCCTCGAAGCAATGACCTCGCCCAAGGATCGACTATTCCTCCTGCGGCTGGAAAAGCAGGTCATCGACTTCGTCCAAGACTCCAAGTATGTCCACGTCCACATGTCCCACGCTGATCTGAGTCGTACTAACCCCCTCCTCAGGGAACCATATATGGACCTTCCCCCGTCCAACTCATTCTGCAGGATGTTGACTCATAAGCTGGCCGACTACTACCACATGACCCATTCCTACGAGCCTCACGTCGGGTCGGTGCGCATTTTCAGAACACCATTTTGCCGAGTGCCCACCTCCCTAGCACTCATAAATCCGAACCCGAATAGTTCAAGCAGCAGCACTCCCCCTCCCGCAGTCCTACCCAGAAAGATCATGCGACGTGGGCAGGATAGTGAGGGTGGTCCTAGCACTAGCCCGTCGAAACCCACGTCAGAGACTGGAAGTGACGCAAAGGATAAACCCGCGGTCCTAAGTCAGAAGTATGTCGAAAAAGCGTCTTACTAGCTACCACATCAAATGCTCACCCGCCATCAGATTGACCCGAGAGGAGCGAGAAGAACTCTACAAGCTAGCCCGTGAGCGTATCTTCGGAAGCTCAGAAGAGAACTCCAATGGTATGTGCTGTCTCAGCTCACCGAATCGGACTAAACTAACAGGGTGTCTAGATACTGATGGTGACAATGGAGTTTCGAGAACCAGCTCCATGTCCGCTAAAGACAGGTCGAACCTTGGAAAGAGGGGAAAGACCGGCAAGCAAAGGCGGGATGACTCGGACAGCTTCGACTCGAGAAACCAGTATACTCCTTACTGGGGCCCCCAGCAGCAAACTTGGATGCAGCAACCACAGTATATCTCGCCGCCAAACCCGCAGTACGGCGCGCAGCCTCCGCCCCCGGCGTATCAAGGCCAGATGGCTCCAGTTTACGCCCAACAGGGACCCGGGTATCCCTCAGTGCCCGGCATGGTACCCAACCAGCCGCATCCCCAGTACGCCATGCCTCCGGTATGTTGTCTCTACTCTCCTCAAACCCCCCATGATGCTGATAAATTCCCACAGTATCAACCTCAGCCAAACCAACCCCGGTATCCAGCCAACGGAAGCCCTATGACGACGTATGGTGCCCCGGTCCCGCCAGCTGGCCCTCAGCAGCCAACCTGGCAACCCAACTTTGCTCCCACCCAGTACCAGGCGAGAGGCCCGGTCCCGCCTGGTCCCCAGGGAGGCATAGGGATCCCCTACGCCTTCGGCCAGCTCCCTGCCAACGCCAACCCTCATGACCCCAAGAGTCAGCACCCTATCCCTGGGAGCTACAATAGGAACCACGCCTTCAACCCCATGACGCAGTCTTTCGTCCCCGGAGGCAATGCTATGGCTCCGGTCCCGCCTCCCCAGCCTCCGTTTACGGCTCCAGGCTCTCATCACGGCAGCCCGCAGGTCGGCTCACCTCATCTAGCATACCCCGGTGGTTATCAACAGCCGATGCCGCCATATGGAGGCGGGTATGGCATGGTGCGGCAGGGGTCCAGCAACTCCATGCCGGCGTATCACTCTCCCCATGTCGCCCACGTCCAACATGCACCACCACCACCCATGCCACAGAACCCGCAGCACATGGCCCCCCCGCCTATGCCCCAGAACCCTCCGGCACATATCTCTAACCGACCCAACATTCCTCAGGGCCCTAGCCAGCCCTACACACACCTGCCAAACTATGGCAACCCAGCGACCTTGCCACAAAAGCCGACTGCTGGAATTTAAGTTGAGCATCACTGGGTGTTTCGAAGCGGGGAGACCCTATTAAAAAGGCGTAATGGCATATATTAGCATCTTGGCGTTATCGGTGGATAGGACGGATGGTGATGGGTTTCTTGTAGGCTACGGCCCCCAGATTTACTAGATGAGCCAATATCACTTTAACATAATTTTTCGACGTTGAGGGAAGTAGGTCCCGAGGACCAGAGAGGGGTGGTTGTTGTTTAGATGACGATTGAATTCATTTCTATGGCCCGGAATGCCAGTGTTCTCAAGCCTTACCACGAACGCCATGATTTTACTTGAACACAACAATAACCCATGCCTCATCTCACATGCCTGCCATAAGGATATCCCAAGCCGCGGCGTCGGGTATTACCCATCCCTTTTCTTTTTTACCTGGGCCCTGATATCTAGATGCTGTCTCCGCCTCTTCTCCTCGCCCTCCTTTAGTCGGTGGGCTCCCGGGGCTCCCGGGGCTCGCGAGGTTCACGGGGCTCTCGCTGTTGACCACCGCCTCGTCCGCCTCGTCCGCCCCGCTTGCCACCCCGCTGGCCGCCCTTATCGTCCGACTTGCCTTCGCCATCCTTCTCGGGACTCGTCAGGTTAGCCGTTGCCAGGCGCTGGGACAGGTCGATCTGAGTGCGGATGGTGTTGGCCAGATAGCTGACCATGAGAACATCCTGGATGTGGTTGTTGAAGTCGTGCTCGATCTGAGCGGGGTCGACCTTGGGGGCGAGGGAGAGAGCATTGATGAGGTACTGGCCAATGGCGTTGTTGGGCTCCTCATCCTCGTCGAGAACACCGTTGATCCACTCGCTCGCGCGGTCGAGAAGGTTGATGGTCTGCTCGATAGATCGGCCGAGACCCTCGATGTCGGAGACGAGGGGGGCGGTTCGCGACTCGGAGTCCTTTGCGCTAGCGATGGTCTCGAGGGCGCTTCGGTCGGACTCAGCATAGAGGATCTTGTGGGGGACCTGAATGAACAGGCAGCTGTCGGCAGCCCGCTCGGCGTTGACAGCGACGGGGGCGCTGATGTAGCAACGGGTCTGGATTTCCTCACCGGGCTCGGTGGAGATGGTCATGTGGACGGCGGGGTGGGGGAAGGTGCCGGTGTCAGGGCTGCCGAAGAAGTTCTGGATGAGGGCGCTGAAGCTGTTCAGCTCGTGCGAGGTGGTGTACCAGCCGAGGAGGGACTCGCGGGGGGCAGCCTTGAGAGTAAGGGCGAGCATGTTCTTCTGGTACTCGACATCGACCTCGACCTGATCCTCCTCCTCAGTGTGGGGGATGGCGAAGCACGAGCGGACCTCGACTTCGGTGCCATCTTCAGAACGGGTGCCAACGAGGGCGCCGATGACTCGAGTGGACTGGGTGTCTCGGATATCTCGTCGGACGGCGTGGTCGAGGATAGAGAGCACGGCCTGATGGGAGGTGAAAGAGATTGTGTTAGTCAAATCGAGGTCTTGTTCACTGGAGGATCCAGTATCAAAAATAGGGTCGAGGAGGCATCTATAGAGAGTCGACGGGGCGAGAGGGGTTATCGCAATCGTACCTGAGGTTGGATGTTGACGGCGAGCGGGGCAAGATTAGTCTGGAGTCCAACTGCGGTGGGCGCCAGAGGGCGCGCGAGATGGATGAAGCTCTCGGTAGCGGCAGCCATGCTGGGCAACGGGGACGAGAACGACGAGAGGAGGAGGAGGAGGAGGAGATTAGTCGCGTACGGCTGAAGAAGGTGGTGGTGTAGGGCGGAGAAACCTCGAGTTTCAGGTCCGGGCCGAGTTCGCGATGCCGTCAAATTTCGCCGATTTTTTGATTTGCAGGTTTGGCGGGACGCCGCTGGGGTTGTGCGCACTAAGATTAGAGATAAGCCTAGGTCCATTTTGTGGCGCGTGCGGAGCGAAACCCCCACCTATGTGTGGCTTGGACCCTGCAAGGCTGAGGAAAGCATCCCAACTTTTTTTCCGACAATCATCACGGCGTCGAAGTAGATTGTCCAGGTTTACCACTTTTCACCATCTTTTAAGCACTTTGATCTCGAATTCGAATCCGATGGCACCTCGTGGGAGAGGAGGAAATTTCAGAGGGCGAGGAGGCTCTCGCGGACGAGGCCGAGGTGGCCGAGGTGGCCGTGGAAGGGGGACGAGTCGGTTTGGCCCCAATCGTCGCTTCGATGGAGCTCGACTTGCGGACAACGAAGAGTATGTTTGTCAATTATGGCTCTACTAAAGGCTCTCAGAGGTTCTCAAAGGATATTTGGTACTAATCAATGTCCGCGCTAGGCAAGAAAGCTCTGGTTCCGAAGACTCTGCTTCCGAGGACGAGGTCATCGATGATGTGGATTCAGATGACGACGAAGACGAAGACGAGAAGGCTTCTTCCCGACCCTACATGGCTCTCCTCCAGAGCTTCAGCGAAAGCAACGCCCCAACAGCCAAGCGAAGAAAATTGGAACACAAAGAGTCATCGCAATCGAAACTCGAACACTCCTCGGACGAGGACAGCGACCATGAGGATGACGATGGCGAGAAGGATGTTGATCGCGTAGAGGACGAGCCCGAAGATGCGCAAGATCAAGGGCTAGAGGAACAACCAGAAGATGACGACGACTCGGAAGATGAGGAGAACCCGACTGATCCTTTCGACGTTCACTTCGCACATCCCGAAGACGCCCTCGTCGCAAAGAGGATCAAGGCTGTGCAAAAGGGTGATTGGGCGACCAAGCGGGCGTTGATGCAGTCCATGAGGGCAACCATCATGTACCCCAATTCCGATCTAGGATCCGAGGTTCCTAAACCTATCGCGGATCTGGACGGTCTGAGGCTCAAACAGAAGCTGAGGGAGACTGCGTTGCGAAAGATTGGAAATTTCGATGCCGTGCAGAAGACACTAAGTCCTGTACTCTTTGGTCATCAAGATGTTCTCTACTGCGATCGCACTGTTCGGAATTCGGATCAATTGCGACAACTGACTTGTCTCAATGCCCTCAACCACGTCTTCAAGTCAGTCCTTTGAATTTCCACGTCACTGACCCACGTTGCTAACTGCCTGAAGAACTCGGGATCGTGTCATCAAAAACAACTACAAGATAGCCAAAGAGGGTGAAGATACTGAACTGGAGCTCCGAGACCAGGGCTTTACCCGGCCCAAGGTTCTCTTCCTGCTTCCTACTCGCAACTCGTGCCTTCGGATCGTCAACATGATCCGGGACCTCTGTGAACCAGATCAGCAAGAAAACCGAAAGCGCTTTGAGGAGGGCTACACCGATAAGGAGGCCAGGTTTGGCGCCGACAGGCCTGCCGACTTCCGAGACCTCTTTGAAGGAAGCGATGATGACATGTTCCGCCTCGGTATGAAGTTCACGCGCAAGACGATCAAGTACTTTTCCCAGTTTTACACGTCGGATATTATTTTCGCAAGTCCCTTGGGTTTGCGAATGGCCATTGGCTCTGAAGAGGATAAGAAGCTTGATTTCGACTTTCTCAGCTCGATCGAGATGGTTGTTGTCGACCAGGCGGATGCCCTTCTGATGCAGAACTGGGAACATGTCGAATTCATCTTTGAGCATCTGAACCTCCAACCTAAGGACGCTCATGGCTGTGATTTCAGCCGTGTGCGGAGCTGGCACTTGGAAGATTGGGCAAAGTACTTCAGACAGACAATCATTATGTCTGCCTTTAACACCCCTGAGCTGTCCGAATTGTTCAGAATTCACTGCCACAACTGGGCTGGCAAGATCCGCCTTCAGTCAGAATATCCCGGATATCTATCACAGCTCGGCGTCAGGGCCAAGCAGACATTCTCTCGCTTCCAGTCCAGCACGGTCGAGAAGGATCCTGATGCCAGGTTCGAGTACTTCACCTCGGCCATTGTTCCCTCCCTCGCGAAGCGAGCCAAGGATGCCACTGGCACTCTCATCTTCATCCCGTCGTACCTCGACTTTGTCCGAGTACGCAACTACTTTGCTACTTCGTCAGCTGTCGAGAACGTCACTTTTGGCGCGATTTCCGAATACGCCGATGTTCCGGAGGCTTCTCGCGCGCGCTCCCACTTCTTAAGTGGCCGTCATAGGGTCCTGCTATATACTGAGCGAGCCCATCACTTCCGTCGGTATCAGTTCCGGGGCGTGCAGCGCGTCATCTTCTACAGTCTCCCAGACAACCCTATCTTCTACTCCGAGATTGCGGGAGGGTACCTGAGCAAGAGCGAGCAGGACCTCAGGATCGAGCCTGGGCAGGGGACCGTGAGGGTGATGTTTTCGAAGTATGACGTGATGAAGTTGGAACGGATCGTTGGCTCCAAGAGAGTTGGCAAGATGATTCAGGAACGCGGCGATACCTTTGAATTTATATAGACAACATCGTTATCCAAAAGTTTGGTGTTGGATGATTTTGGGATATCTTTCTCTAGTTTCGGAGCAAATCGGGGCATGAAAAAAAGGACAGTTAATTCGAGTGTCAGATGCTTCATTTCTTTCCATACTTCCATGGTGATTGGTTCAGATAGCACAGATGCGTCATCATGTAGATAATTGGTACAGATTTTGTACAATGGTTTGCCTTCCCGGCCCATCATATTTGTGTGGTATACACCTCGCCTCCATCGCGAGCTCTTCCGTCCTCATGTGTCCTTTGTCGTCTTCCTCGCCTTCTTCACCGACTCAGGCACAATCGCTGCCGCCATCTCCTTCGCCTTCTCTGCGGTCTTGTCCGCCATCCCCTCTGCCTCCACCTCGGCGATGGAGCTCTCGTCACGCACCTTGCCGCTTCCGCTGTCTTCCGTACTGAGGAGCATGAATCGTTGGACCATGTTCTCAAAAGGCTCGAGGCCGCGGAACTGCGTCACCTTCTTGATGTTGATGTTGGTGACGGCGGTGTGCTCCTTTCCCCTTAGACGGTCGCGCGCGACTGTCTTGGCCGTCATCATGAAGCGTGAGTCCTTGGGACCGTCGACGAACTCGAGGATGGCGCTCTCGCCCTGGTCGTACTCGTTCTTGGATTCTGTGCGGACGACGCGGGTGTAGCCGCCTTCTCGGTTCTTGTATCGGTCTTTGAGCTCGCCTAGGAGCTTGGGGAGAAGTAGATGGGGTGTCTATCGAGCCGCATTGACCTGTCAGTATCCCAATGCATTGTGAAGAGCCCCCTCGTTCCGTGTTCCCCTCCTCGGGAAATATATATATATTTATACGTACGTAGAGAATACCCTGCGCTGATCTCCTCGTGGGCTCATTGTCCCTCTTCGCGAGGGTGATGAGCTTCTCCGCCATGCGCTGGGCCTCCTTTGCCTTGGCATAGGTAGTGTGAATGTGTTCAAATTTGACGAGCTGTGTGACGAGACCGCGCAGCAGGGCCATTCGAGCCGCGGAGTTGCGGCTGAGATGCCGATATTTGACGAGACCGCCAGCCATTGTTGCGGATGGCTCGACGCGGTGCTATTACTTTCGATAGAGGGCAGTTGGAATGTCGATATTCGGAGTTGTAATTTCCGTGTCGTCGTGTCTGTCTCTTTAGTTTATTCTGTTCTGTTTGTCTGCACGTGAGGCGGCGGGCGGGCTCTCTCCAATCCGCGAATCTGGTGGTGGATGGATTTTGGTAGTGGGAATTTTTTTGGACTGGGTTTTCGGAGCCGGGATGTTTTCTCTGCCGAAATCGTCGATTAGAGCCTCTGCGCTACGTCAACCCACCACTCCAAGAACCTCACCACAGCAACTCTCCGACCACAATTTGCACGCGATCCGGGGGCAATTGAGCTCGCCCGCGAAATGAGACGCTGAATATCGGTATTACTCGACGGTCACTCCCGAATTGGTTGTCTCCCGATACGCAACACCCGCAAATTACCGCATCTCGGTCAACCGGCCACAGCTCCAACCATGGGCTTCACCACCGGCTTTGTACGCAATTGCCTTTTTTTTCTTCTCCTTCGGCTTACGGCGCGAGATTCACTGCACAAAGGGGAAATGCTAATCCTTAGTCTGATAGACCGGCGGTGTCACGCTTACCCTTTCCCTCGCCTACCTCTCCGTCCTCGCTCACCAGCGGCAACGCGAGCAGCAAGGTGAAATCCTCCGCTCCCAAGCCCTAGTCCTCCAAGGCCTGATCGACCCCTTCCCTCCACTGCCGCCCCCCTCGCGGTCTGAAGTCGCTGCTGCCCAGCGGGCAAACGCTGTAGAGGTCGCCAAGGACCGATGGAACCACGAGGTTGAGAACGCCGTGCGGTGGGTGCAGCGCACCGACTGGGTCCATGTGCGCGAGGGTCTGGAGGAGAGCGCATCACGACTGTGGAACCGAACCTTTGGTGGCTCGTCAGACGCCGCAGATGATGTACAGCAGAAGATTGCGCCGCTTGTGAAGGATGGCGCGGCAGGTCTCGGCGAGGCGAGTGGGAAGATCGCGGCCGCTGCCAAGGGAGCGTTTGAAAAGGCAAAGACTGAGGGCAAGGCACTCATCAACGCCGTTGCAGACGACGGAAAGGAGCTCGTTGGAGCTGACGACGGCGCCGTGAAGCTGAGCCCCGTGGAGAAGGCCCTCGGCCAGCGCTTCGAGAAGCCCGAGGCCAAGGCCAGCAAGACGGTGGAGGAAGCCCTGAAGGAGCGCTACACGCCGATGGACAAGAGAGATAACACGATGCTGAGGGGGTTGTAGGTGGGTTTGGCCAGTTGGTTGTCGGATACTAAGTGGATGTCGTTTCCGTTGTACATTGATCGTGTACCACCATTCCCTAGAGTCTCCCAAATAGACACCAAGCCTGAGGAGCTTGGTATGAATAGCGAATTGGAACATCTCCTAGTGTATGTAGAGGCAATCCGCCAGGTGTCAATTACCACCTAAATCACCAACTGAATCACCACCATGGCACACGACAACGACCAGCAAGACTTATATCAGGCGGGGTTCGCAGCACCAGGGAGCACTTCTTTCGGCATGGTTTCGAAAACAAGACTACATACTACTACACCTACCGCAACTCCCTATATAAGATAGTAGAGGATCTAAGATCGGGGCGCAATGGGCAAACACCACAAGAAAAAGAAGTCCAAGAAGTCCAAGTCGAAGGGTCGAGATGAAGCAGCTCCCCGGAACTTCAGGATGACGGCCGGACGGCGCAGGAACGAGTTCCACTACGGACTGGGCTACTTTATCCAGCGGTTCATCTGCTGTGACAGCAGTGCCGAGGAGTCACATCCCAAGGAGACAAAACGACGATACGAGTACTACGAAAGACAAGACCGAAGAGCCGAGCGAGGGGATCGAAAACGGCGTGGCTTGCCAGTCCTGGAGGAGCCGAGGGCAGGGCCGGAGGATTCCAACGAGGGCCTAACACCCAAAGAGATCAAGAAGCGGGACAAGAGAAGAGAACTGAGGAAGAAACGACATGACAAGGTGTTCCGTGCGGAGGGAAGACCGGCGTCATTGACGTTTCTGACTTGGGCGGCGGGTAACAGAGGTCCGCCGCCGGGATATCGTGGTGGTAAGCATCGATCAGGGAAGAAGCACAAGTCAAAGGCGAGTAGCCATGGCGGGAGTCGCCACAGCGGAAGTCACTATGTTGGGAGCCAGCCCGGCGGGAGTCAGTACGGCGGAGGAGTTATGGGTGGGAGCCAGTTTGGTGGTGGGAGTCAGTACAGCAGAGGAGTTATGAGTGGGGGAGGAGGCTATCAACAAACCGAGTTCGAAACTGCGATTCAGCCTGACCCCGAACCCCAGCCTTCAGGCACCGATAGGGGGAAGGGAGTGGCTAGGAGCGATGCTGGGACAGTACTGACGGGATGGTCTCACGTGCCGCCAGCCAGAAGCAGCGCTGGGACCGTACGTACGGAACTACCTCGTGGGAGCGTAGCCAGGAGTCGTGCTGGAACCGCACGCACAGGACGGTCTCAGGGGGTGGCATCCATAAGTCATGCCGGGACCGTACGTACGGGACTGTCTCACGGAGGGGCAGCCAGGAGTGTTGCCGGCACCGTACGTTCGAGGCAGTCTTACGGGGGACCACCCGGAAGTAATGCCGGGACCGTTCGGCCCAGCGTGGGGGTAGCTAGAAGTGATGCTGGAACTATACGCACAGGGCTCTCTCATGGGGGGGGCGGCTAGGAGTACTGCCGGGACCGTACGTTCGGTACGATCCAGCGGGCATGGAGGGGTGGCTCGAGGTTGAGTGGGGGGAGAGAGTTCATTCCTGTCGGAGTGGTTCAAAGGGGATGGTATTGTAGTAGTTGATAGGACTATACCTAGGTACCATAGTCAGTCCTTTCTCAAATAGTTACTCGTCAATAAGGGCCTTTATAGGGGTTAAATTACCTACTCCCTAACCATGTTCCCCAGGCCCATCTCCATCCAGTGGGGGACGGCGGGATGACACTTGTCTTGGTATGAAATACATACCTCCAGAAAGATGGGGTTTCGTGAGGTTTAGTTTAGGAGTTCCATGGAGCAATAATAGACAACGTTGCAGTTTGCAACCACGTCCGCATTTACATGTAGATAGTGACTTGAAGCTCCCAAAACAAGCAGCGAGTCTTGTTGACCGTTCTTTCTGTTTTATCATATGCTCACGTATAATTGTGTGATCCTGGAGTTGCTAACCATATGTTATTATTATATGAAAGAAAAAAAACGTGCGGTCAACCCTTGGTAGACGAGGTGTTCAGAGAAACTATCAACAGAGATGGCATTTCTTGAGGCCAACATAACCTTGTTCAATAATAACATTTGAACCCCCACGACAGGCCACACAGGCTATAGTTATCTTATACCACTAGGGGGGGTCATGGTGGTTGTCGGTCGATTATAGTCTTGACACGTGGAGATGTGGTGTTTCTCCGTCTCCATATCGGTCTATAAAGAAACAACTCACAAGCGGCGAGCGGCGAGGTTCAAAGAAATTCATCCGCGATATACGGAGTACCCAAGTAAGTTGCCCACTAGCCCAAGCTAAGTTGTGATCTGATAAATCAGTGCCCATTGGTCAGGCAACTTTTTCCAGATGTGGAAGTAGGACACGACTAGGTACTCCTTGTGGTGCAACTACAGTTGTACGGAGGACCCTCTTTGGAATTATAGCGTTGATTGATATACCTGCCTACCTTACGAAGTACCGAATGCAGATAAGAGAACCCTTAAGGATCTCGCAGGGGGTTCTCGGGGTGCCTAAGAGCCCTTGCGGGGTGAAATCGTTCGAGGATTGTTCGAGCTTTTTTAGTAGTAGTGTCTAGTCGCGGTTTCTAGACGTGGTCTCGCTCGACCAAGTCCCAGTTCCACGGAAGTACTCAAACCTCCAAAGGTCCAGTCCGCGGGGTCCCGCCTGTTCCCACTCAGGTCGGCAGCCGGCAGCGGCCGGGAAGAATGGCGACAGCGCCGAGACAGAAGGAGGGAACGACAACACGGCACACGACCAGACCAGAAAAAAATTAGAAAGTCTGGGGCCGTGATTGGCCTGTGGGGGGCGCCCCTGTTACTTGGCTGATCCTTCTGTGATGGGGCATGCTATGTCGTGATTGGTCATGATGTGAGTGTTGACTCGGCTATGGTGGGGCTCCGGCTCATCTGAGACACTTTAATTGGTTCGTCGCCCATCCCGAGGCCGGCCGACTTTTGTCCCCGCGGAAGGGGCATGCCCGTGCATGGGTGCGCCATGGGAGAGAAGGTACGGAATACTTCACTCAAGGTACCTAGGAAGGAAGGTTCCGACTGTTGATGTTGCCTTTTCGTTAGCGACTCTCCCATTGGTGATTAGAAATTCATCTAATTCGTGTCCCGAGTGCTGTCTCACAAGCCACCGCCCAAAACTTCTCTTTTTCTTCTCACATCTTCTACGTATATACCTCTTCAATTCCTCTTCCTCCTCCGCCTCCCTCTTCTCCTTCTTTTTTTATTCCTCTCTCAACCTCATCCGTCCTCGTCCTTTTGCGGTATTCCGTCAACTTGCCCCCCCTCCCGTCATAGCTTTTTTCGGGTGGTTCCGCTTCAGGTTCTCGACGGCCCCTCCGCGCTGAAATTTTGGCCACCGGCCCGCGTCGTGTCATTGCCATTTCTCCGAGAATAAACTTCTCTCCTCGTCCTCACACACCGATTCTCTACCTCAAACTCATTCAATTGACTCTGTCGCCATCATGTCTTTCTCCAGCCTCGTCCAGGACCTCAGCCTCCGCGATCCCAACAGCGCCCGCCGTCCCGCTATCCCCGGCCCTCGCTCTTCCGTCTCCACCTTCGACGACCGAGCGTCGCACATCTCGAGGGCCATGTCCTACGCCAGCACCGCCGCGACCAGCGTTAGCATCTCTGGCGACATCTCTAGCCAGCTTCATGGCGGTTATTTCCACCCTCTGGCCCGCTCCTGGCAGGCGGAGCGCCAACTCACAAAGGTAAAGAGCAGTGAGGCGGTGACGATGAAAACCAAGGACAGTGTCGCTAACCTTGCGGTCTTAAAATCTAGTCGATGCTCATCTACCCCCTCTTTGTCACTGATGGCGACGATGACATGATTCTCGTTCCCTCTCTCCCCGGCCAGCACCAGCTCAGCGTCAACAAGTTGACCTCGTTCCTCGAGCCTCTGGTTCACAAGGGTCTGCGGTCCGTCATGCTCTTTGGTGTTCCCATGAGGCAGGGCTCCAAGGACGCCCTGGGTACCGCCGCCGACGACCCCGAGGGCCCTGTCATCAGGGCCATTCAGCTCATCCGCCGCCGTTTCCCCCAGATCTTCATTTGCGCCGACGTCTGCCTTTGCGAATACACCTCCCATGGACACTGCGGCATCCTACGCGACGATGGCAGCCTCAACAATCAGCTGTCCGTCGATCGCATCTCCGATGTTGCCATTGCTTATGCCAAGGCTGGCGCTCACTGCGTTGCTCCCTCAGACATGAACGATGGCCGCATCCGCGCTATCAAGTTGAAGCTTATCGAGGAGGGCATTGCCCACAACACTCTCCTCATGTCATACTCGGCCAAGTTCTCCGGCTGTCTGTATGGCCCCTTCCGCGATGCTGCCGGTTCCTCACCTTCGTTCGGTGACCGAAAGTGCTACCAGCTCCCCCCCGGCGGTCGCGGTCTAGCTCGACGCGCCATTATCCGCGACATCAACGAGGGCGCCGATGTCATCATGGTGAAGCCTGCAAGCCAGTACCTCGACATTATCAGTGACGCCAAGGAGCTGGGCAAGGATCTTCCTGTGGCGGCGTACCAGGTCAGCGGCGAGTACGCCATGATTCACGCCGGAGCCAAGGCGGGCGTCTTCGATCTCAAGGCCATGGCCTTTGAGTCGACCGAGGGCATCCTCCGAGCAGGTGCCACGATCGTAGTCAGCTACTTTACGCCCGACTTCCTAGACTGGCTGGAGAACTAAGCGCGACGAAATACAATGGGTGATGCGAGGAGTTGGCAGTTTTGGCGTTTTTGGTGTCCTTTAAAACTTGGGTCAAACAATCATTTATAGATCAGGGAGCCGGTGCCAGGGATTAACGGATGGACTTGGGCGGAAATCTTTCTAATGGGCCTTGCTTTCGCCCTTTTTCCCCAGGCAGCCTCAAAGGCGAGGGGCTTTGTAAAACACGAAACGAATGGTTGTATCTAGACGGCTACGCATTACTTGGCAACGATGGAATGTGTTCTGGTTACAAATAAGGATAAGCAACTTGCAGATTACAAGAAATAATCACAAGGACGATCCCCCCACCGCCTTTGGTTCCTTGCTTGGGTGGTGACATTACATGATAACGGTTTCATCCCCTACCGGAACCCATCACAGAAATATTAGGCCTTACCAATCTTTCTATATTTAGGCAACTTGATATGGTAGGCTGGGAGGAACAGAGACGGCCGCAACTGATTGTTGGGATGACCAGGTACGCCAATATAACAGCCGCAACTGAATCGTTCTCGTTCTCCAAGTCGCATGCCCATATCCCACCAGTTCCAAGCCTTTTTTGGGGGAAATCACCGTATGATATCCTATCGGCAGTGATCATGCCCTTCCCCCTTTAGTCCTGTCGCAAACCTCCAGGTTCTGCTTATTCGGAGTCGAATTCCTGCATGTAAGTTAGTTCAGGGCGCGATGCTATTCACAGTTGCCAACATGTCGCAATGCCAAACTTTGAGCAATGACGTCTCACAAAATACGTCGTCGATAAGCGGCCACCCATGAAGCCCTTCAAATTGGATGAAATTCCCGTTGTGATGCTCCAATTGACCCTTTGGGAAGCCGTTGAGCGGGATACGTCCCCAGTTGAACATTTCGAGTCGACGCTGCTGGCCTGTGTTGTGAAAGGGTGTCTCGTTGACCTCTCCCGCGACTTGCTCAGCTGAGCTTCGGCTACAATTTCAGCACTGAGATCGAATTATCGTTGGTTGTTGGTTGAAATGACGATTCACGAATGATTGGCGTCGGATCATCAGGGCGGATTGCCTGATTGGCGACCCAAGCCACTCGATACGTAACGATAGGCTGTTGACGCGGCAGAGTAAAAGGATGTTGATCCTCCTCCTCCGTGCGGATGGCTACTTGGAACACTTTGTATGAATAGCTGATCGAGATCCTGTTAACAGGAAGGTTGAGAAGGAGGGAGGACACGCGTTGCCCCCCAGAAACAAAGATGCTGCAAGGGTATAGGTCTGGATCGCTGGTGCTAGTCGATACGAACTGGGGATATCCCCCACTCTGTCTGGGTCGGAGTGGGTACGCTATTGGTGAAGCTCAAACGTCAAACAAACCTGGAAGCAAGACATGAAAACGTCACCGCGAGACAGATAGAGAGACGACAGGGAGAATGATGATATATAGGTAATAAAACAGAAGAGGGAATAAATTATTTCTTGCAGTTGTTTTTGGGAGTCATATATGTTGAGTTTAAATATTGTTGAGTGCGGCAGAATTGAAGCTTCTCCGAGTCACTCACGTTGGTTGAGATTTGAGAAAGGCAGGTGTGTTTCTAAGTTTGGAGGCTGCGTTTCAATCCATTGTTCTGTCCGTAGGAAGGTACGGAGTACGGAGTAGTCTACCCCTGGCAAGATCAGACTTTTTCTTTTTCTTTTTTTCTTTTTTTGCTTTCTGGCGGCCTTGGCCAATGCTTATCTTTTCCCAGGACCCGGGTATTCCAGACGTCAATGTCTCTCCCGATCTAGCTGGACTATCGGGGTCGATATAGAATCGAGCCGACTACTGCATAGCATCAACATGTCCTCACAGCTTCCAGTGCGGGCATTTATTTCGTGGATCAAATTTGACCCGACGTCCAACTTCAGGCGCATAATGCTATTTTTATGAAATTGATGCATTTTCAGGACGCGTGGACGTGGGGAGCGTAGACAGCCACGTATACGGCTGGCGGAAAAGGCGGCATGAGACAAGAGTCAGTTGAGCCGCCCCCACTGATAGTCAACTTGTCTGGTGTTGAAACAGACGGTTTGTCGCCATTCATTCATTGTTCCAACCTCTCATTGGTGAGTGTTGGCTGTTTGTTGCACTGTGAGGTGCTTTGTGCATAGTATTTTGTCCCATGTACTCCGTACAGAACACAACACCTCTAGGTAGTCGAGGATGATATCCAACGCCATCTCCTCACCTTCCCTCTCCCCCTTCAGTCTTGAAGCTTGTGAAAGTTGCCTCAATGCCTACCCAAGGTACAGTCATCATCGAAGAGAATCGAGGCATGGATCTCCCCAACCTCCCCCATTGTCTCTTCCTTTCCAGCTCTCGTCTCCGTAGGTACGGAGGGAAGAATTCTGCTTCTTTCCTCAACTGATATCCACACCTCCTTCTCCTCTCTTTCTCTGGCACACTCCTCGTCTCGCCAACTCATACGGTACAAACAAGGAGTTGTTGAAGATGGCTTGAGCAGTGGAGCCCAACATGTACCGAAGACGGCACTACGGATTAGAGATCATCAGATGTGCCAGAATGATGTTTGAGGGTGTCCCTGGAGTGGCTTTCAGACTGTCACATCTTCCAAGGTTCTCCTAAAACATGACCTCTCCCCCGTGGGTACTTCTTTCCTCATACTCGAAGGTTCCTCCTTCTAGAATATCGTCGCTGTTGTGCTCTTTCCTTTACTCCTTAGATACCTGTTCTCCTTCCCGTCCTGTTTCTCATCTTCGTTCCTTCCCATGCTCTCTCTTTTGCTCCTTCTCGCACTCTTCGTTTTGTTTCTTTTCTATCATTCACACTTCTCCTCCCTCCCGCCGTTCTTCCTCCTGCTATCATGAACGGACATGCACCCACAGAATTCTCCCTCTCTCACGAAGAGAAGATGGGCTTGCTAGACGACAGGTCCCTCTCTGAAGTAGAGAGCGAGAGCGGTCGCACCGACTTAGATCACCGCTTCCCCGTCACAAAATGGGCCGGCCCCATCCTCCTCCCCCTCGAATATCTTCGTTCCACGCCCTGGAGGGTTTTCCTCGTTCGCTTTGCCTGCTTCTTTGTCCCCAGTTTCCTTCAAGGCCGCCATGCTCGTGAACAGATTCGCCCGGCCAAGCTCGCCCCTACCGCCTATCTTGATGGCATGAGAGGTGTTGCTGCTCTGTTCGTTCTCTTTTGCCATTTCTTCTACCAGGCTTTCGTCATCGCCAAGGGATGGGGTTGCGATAACTCTCACTACAACATCTTGAAGCTGCCGTTCCTACGACTATGGTTCCAAGGTCCTCCAGCTGTCTGCGTCTTCTTCGTCATCTCCGGCTACGCACTCTCCTACCGACCGCTGAAGCTCATTCACAACCGTAATACCCAAGACTTCTCTACCACCATCAGTTCGTTGGTATTTCGACGTGCTATACGCCTCTATCTCCCGACAGCAATCTCGACCTTGATGATTGTCTGTCTTTTGAGAATGGGTGCGTATGAGCGGACTCGAGATTTCGCCACAGACCGCACCTACATGAGGAACATCAGAGAGCCGCACCCCGAGCGACTCGGGAGTGGGTATGAACAATTCGTGGATTGGGCCAAAGACATGTTCAAGTTCATCCATGTCTTTGGCTGGAAGACTCATGGCGGCAGCACTAGTATGTGTCCCCCTTTCTAACCCATGCCGAACCACGCTGACAAGGAACCCAGACTACGATGTGCACCTATGGACCATCCCCGTCGAGTTCCGCTGCTCGCTGTACCTATTCCTTACGATAATAGGCACCGCCCGTCTTCGAATCAGGTACCGATTCATGACCGTTATTGGAATCATGCTTTTCACATACCGAAACTCTCGCTGGGAGTTTCTGTTATTTCTCTGCGGCATGCTCATCGCTGAGATGGATCTCATCCGCGGTGCACACCTCTCTCCTCTTGCACTTCCAGTCGAAGAAAAGTCGCAGCCCAGGCGCCGAACGATCGAATCAATCTTTTGGGCCATGTTGAGCATCATGGGGCTCTATCTGATGTGCCAGCCTGACGAGGGCGGCGATGTCACCCCAGGATGGGTGTACCTCACATCCCTCATCCCCAAGTGGTGGGCGGCCGAGAAGTATCGATACTGGCAGTGTACGGGTGCTGTCATCTTCGTTCTCTCTGTGAGCCGCTCGCTTAACTGGCAGCAAGTCTTCAACACAGCTCCGATCCAATATCTAGGGAAAATCTCCTACGCTCTCTACCTCATGCATGGCCCTGCTATCCATGCCGTCGGATATCACTGGGAGAAATGGGCCTACGGAGTGACAGGTGTTGAGGGATACTGGTTCAACGCAGGCTTCGTTCTGAGCTCCTTCCTTGTCATTCCAACCGTTATCTGGTGGGCTGACATCTTTTGGCGGGTCGTGGATATTCCCACGGTCAAGTTTGCCAAGCGGCTCGAGACGAAGCTTGTTGTCAGGGCCGAATAGAGTTTGCCGCCGTGACTCACTTGATTTCTTCGTCTGGCGTTTGGCTCGGGGAGCATATACTGGTTGACACATTATAGGGGCCTCTCGATATAATTGAGAGGCCGCGGCGTTGGAGTTGCTGCTGCATTTATTGATAGGGAAGGGATACTTGAAGACTGCTTAGCACTCGCCCGCCATGGAGTGAAGTTCGGGGTATTATCTCATTTTTTTTCAGGCTCACATAGATGGCCATCGCGATCCAACTAGCAAGACCACCACAGGGGTGTTCAATGTTGATGTTTACCAGGACACATATATAGATAGACGGGGAGGATTTATCTCTAAAGATAAAGTTGACGGAGAGAGATCGTCAAGGAAATCTCGCAGCGCAACTGGCTCATTCCTTGAGCTGTGTTGGCGTATTCGCGTATTCGCGTTCAGTTCTTTGTTAGGAAATGCCACAACTTTTATATACCTTTTCTAGCCAATCTATGAGCGAACGTAGATGGCAAATTCTTTTCACTCCCCGAACTCCTGGTTCTAATCCGACTATCCGAGACTCACACCATTAAAATCATCATGGTCAACATCATCATCATCATCATCATCATCATCATCATCATCACTCCGTACGGGCATATACCCGCTTCCCACCGACCCACGTCTCTCTAACCTTCAGGGTCCGCAAGTCCTCCACGTCGAGGGACTCTATGGGTTTGTCCAGCACAACCCAATCAGCCATAGCTCCCTCACGGATGACGCCCGCGCGTCCGTCGAGGAAGGCACCGTAAGCAGGGGCGAGGGTGAAACCCGACATAGCCTGATCCAAGCTGAGCGCCTCCTCCGTGTGCCATCCGTCAGGACTGTCGTCCGCACCGCGGCCGGTGTGGGGGTTGCGGCGGGCCACGGCGGCATAGATGCCCTGAAAGGGGTTTGGGGGCTCGACGGGAAAGTCACTGCCGAGGATGGGTCGGGCGGGAAGCAGGGAACGCATGCGGTAGGCAGAGGATGAGAGGCGGTCCGGTCCGAGGCGAGAGAGGGCGTATTTCATGTCTGAGGTGGCGTGGGTGGGCTGGATGGAGGGGAGGATACCGATGGCGTGAATGCGTTGCTGGTCGGACGGGTGGATGATCTGGGCGTGTTCGATGCGGAAGCGGTGGCGGGACTGGCACGCGGCGAGGGCTTGGGACTGGTCCAGGGATGATGGGTCGGCGTCTTGAGACGCGACGGGCTGCTGGGCGGTGGCCTCGTGGAGACACTCTTGGACGAGGGCAGCTTCGAGGGCGTCGACGGCGTTGCGGTTGGCGAGGTCGCCGATGGCGTGGATGTTGACTTGGTAGCCGTCGGCTGCCCATCGCTTGGCGACGTCTGTGAGGGCGGAAGCATTGATGAGGAGCGAGCCGGAGGTCCAGGGGTGATCGGAGTAGGGCTCTAGCATTGCGCTGCCCCAGCTACCCAGGGCGCCGTCTTTTGTCGATGGTCAGTGGTGGTTATTGGGAGGTGAGAGAGGGGGGTTGACATACCAGCAAAGAGCTTTACGCTCTGGACGGCGAAGCGATCATCGTCACGAGCGAACTTGACCGCCTCGTCGGGACAGTACGAGTTGCGCTGGGGACACTCGAGCATGGCGTACACACGAACAGACCAGTCATCGTCAGACGCAAGTTCGTTGTAGAGCGTCAATGTGTCAGGGGTAGCACCGGCGTCGTGCATTCCCACAAGGCCGACCTCGTTGAGACGGCGCATGGCGGTCTTGACGGCACGGGTCTTGAAGTCATCCCCTGGTTGCGGCCAGCGCGAGAGGACCAGGTCCATGGCGTTGTCGCAGAAGACGCCCATTCCGGGGTCGCGGACGATCTCGCCGCCGGGGATGACCTCGGGGAGGTCGGCGGGGAGGAGGTTGAGGACGGGTTGGGAGACCCAGTTGCAGTGGACGTCGATACGGTCGAGCATGAGGTAGAGACCGCGGAGTTCAGGGTCTTGCTCGATGTCGGCCTGGGATATGTATGTGAGCTGGTTGGCTGACTGGCTGGAGAGTTGATTGTCATGATGGTTAGTTTGACTTACAGCAGTAGGCATACGGCCAAAGAAGGTCTGATCCCAACCAACACCACGAAGCCAATTGTCCTTCGTCCCTGCACCAGGGTTGGCAGCGAGATAGGTCTTGATACGAGCGCGAACCTCTTCGAGCGTCTCAGCGCCGAACAAGTCTACAGAGTGCAGAAACTCCCCATACTGCAATAAGTGCCCATGTCCATCCCACAAGCCCGGAATCACGTAGCCATCAACGACAACGCTCTGCTCCTCCTCATCCTCGCCAGCTCCGGCCTCGACGTCCCTCTGGCCAACGGCGGTGAAGACGCCATCGACGACGGAGAAGCATTGAGCCGCGGTGTTCTCGGGGTCATGCGTACGGATGCCATTGTAGCAGTATCTCACGGTTGGGCTGCTCCCCGAGTTGGCGGTGGGGTTTGGGGAGAGAGGTTGCTGGAGACGGTAGGCGACTGCGAGGGCGACGACGAGGATGGGGAGGAAGAGACCCCATCTGAAGAAGGCGGTCATTTTTTTTAAGAGTAAGCGTGGTGTAGAAGGGGGAATTGGAGATTATCCAACATCGAGCACCCTCAGAATGAGAGGGTGTGAGGAAAAAAAGAGGCGGTAACTACCTAGGTATCTTATCATGGTGATGGTGCGAGGTCGGCGTTGAATGATTGAATGATACCCCCAGTCGCAGTAGCTTTATCGATAAGGAGGATTGTGTGTTTTTGTGGGGGACTACTGATGTGGTAGGAACCTGGGGCTGGGGGGGGCTTCCTTCTCGAATTGCAGCCAGGAACAAGTATTGCACAAGCCGGAGTAACCATGTCTATTAGTAGGATACCTTTCCAACCACATTACACCATCTCCTACCTACCCTAAAAAGACTTCATCATCAGAGCATACTATCCTACCCATTTCCCATCGCTTAATCGAAACCCCGCTACCCATATCACAGTTTGTTGAAAGCTAGCTAGGCTGATTCAAACGTTAGGGAGAGTCCACCTAACTACCTAGGATCGGCCTTTTGCCATGTGGCCGCCATCCCGTTGGCTACCCGAAACTCAACACTCAGGGACTACAATATGGAATCTATTATCCGGTTGGCCTTTTTCATGCGAGTGATCCCCAATCAGATTTTTTTTTAAAAAAAAATATATATATATATAAAAAATACACTCCTTTTCTAGAGATGCGCTGAATTATCCACGGCTTTAGGTGGAAAAGACTTGCCCACTCTTACTTCTCAGTGATTCAGCGGGTGTCCAACAACCGGGACGCGGGACAACTGACAACTCCGTCCTTCACGACAACACAGTTATTACTTGTTAATGGCGGTGACTTTCCCCCCTTTAACAAAACACTTCCATTGCCCATCATCAGACGTCAAGTCAAGACATCAAGCGACTAGCTGATCTTCGTTTGTCGACTCGTTTGCAATTGTCTAGGTATATATTAGAACCTTTATCGTGAATTACAACTACCTAGTCCTAGTATAAAACGTCGTCCCTCGTCCTCGTCCTCGTCCTAGACGCCTCTTCTCATCGCTTACCCACTCAGACTTTCTTTCTTATCGTCACAAGACATCTTGGCCAACTCTCTTTCTTTACGGATAAGAAAAGGCAACTCCCATCATTCAACTCTTTGGAATCATTCATCCTCCCACCATGGCCCCATCCCGCTCCGATCTCGAGGCCCTCGCCGCCAGCGACGTCCACGACACCATCCCCTCCGAGACCCTCCATCCCACGCTCTCCTCCCCGCCCTTCATCCCCACCCGCTCCCTCATCAACGCGCGCGACATAGGCACCGTCCCCGGGAGCGCCATCCGTCCCGGTCGTATCTTCCGGTGCGGAACCCTGGACAGTGCCACCAAGGACCCGGACGCCATTGCTTGGCTCTCCGCCAACGTGACAGCCATATTTGACCTACGTGGTGTGCGCGAGCGGGCTGCGCATCCGGATCCTGAGGTTGACGGGGTGAGGAACGTCTACCTGGAGCCGGAGGGGGCGTATGTGTCGCCGCTTCTGGAGGACTTTGCTGTCGGGGATGGCAGTAAGGCTTGGAAGCGACAGTATCTATCTGTAACCCAGGTGTATAAGCCTGCTATTCGTGCTGTCTTGGAGCACGTCAGAGATCGACCAGACGAGCCATTCCTCTTCCATTGCACTGGTAAGTAACTACATCAATGCAACCAACAACAGCAACAACAACAAGCTCACCACTCCAACCCTAGTCGGCCGTGACCGCACTGGCGTCGTCGCCGGCCTCCTCCAGACCCTCGCCGGAACGTCGCCTTCAGATGTAACTCTCGACTACATGCTCTCCCGCATCGGGGTCGAGCCCGCCCGGGAAAAGCTCACGGCGTTCGCCATGGCCAGCGTCGGCGCGACGGACCTTGACGCGCCGGGTTTCCACAACGTCATCAGTCTGCGGCCGTCGTACTGGCACGCTTTTGTTGATGGTTTGACGGCCGAGTATGGAGGATGGGAGGGCTACGTGACGAAAGGTCTAGGCTTCTCTAGGGAGGATCTGGAGACGATCAAGAAGAACCTGAGGGCTTAGTAGACTGGACGGTCATCCGTCCGCTGTCGTCTTTTTTTTTCTTCCATGTGTGACAGCCATCTTCTTCTAGGAATACATCATAATACATCCCGCCTTGATCGAGATCGATTCTCTCATCGAGATATGTCCTCTACTATGAGCATTCACTCAACCAGGGCCTACCTAGGCACTATAGAAATGACATCATTCCCACGCGCTGGACCCTGCATCCCTGGTTTCTCGGTTCTCCACCTTTCCGGTGTCCGCCAACCAACGGCCCGCATCTTCCACACCACTGACGTTTTCGACCTGCCACCCTATAGCCATCACTAATTCCTTTCCAGGTTTTTTATCCTTTCTCTTATCGTTGTATGTTGTACGCCGAGGAAGGGTTCGCAGATCTTGGAAACATTGAATGTGGGGGCCTCACTTGGTATGGCATCAGAGGGTGAAAGGGGTGATGCAATCCGCTTGGCTGTTGAAAACAGGTTGATGGATAGGTAGATAGACAAGAAATATCTATATATATAGAGTATGCTTCAACTCTGGTTCAAGTTGTAGTCACTATTCCTTCTCATCCATCAAATCCACAACCAACTAAACAAACCAAACAAACTATCCAGACCATTAAATATACATCCCACCACAACAACAACAATGCCTTTCGCAACAACCCATCGTCAACCCCGTCGCTCCATCTTCAGCACCCGCCGTCGCCGCGTCCCAGCCCGTCAGCAACAGACCGTCGTCACCACCACCACCACCACCAAGCCTCGTCGTCGCGGTCTCTTTGGCGGTACACGCCGCGCCCGTGCTGCCCCCGTCCACCACCAACAGCGACGACCCACCATGAAGGACAAGGTCAGCGGTGCTCTTCTTCGACTCAAGGGTAGCTTGACTCGCCGTCCTGGTGTCAAGGTATGTTCCCGACTATCAGCCACACAGCAACTTGATATTAACATCTTACCCAAGGCTGCTGGAACTCGACGAATGCATGGTACTGATGGCCGTGGTTCCCGCCGTGTTCATCACATTTAGATAGCGAAACATCTGCAGAAGCGTGGGAGATTCAGGGCTCATTGTCTCATATTAAACTTGTACTATTACCATCTTTGTTGATACCCTCAAACCATAGGAAAACATAGTCTTTAGTTACCGCATTTTATAAACGAGGTTGACTATCTTTCCACTTCACCGTCCATCACCATCTATCACAACTTTGCAATCATGCCCAGGTTTCCCCACATACAGATGTCAGGACATCTGCATCTAAAACTCTAACAAATAGCTTCTCCCTTGCTACCCTCTAGCATCTCGCCCTCGCCCTCGTCGAATTCTTTACCGTTCTGGGTGGTGAGACCTGGTTGTTACATCATTTCGCAACCAGTCGTTGCGGAGGCTGTGATTCTTTGGCCTCGCTCAGTCCACCAGGGTTCACTGCAGCTCGTCCACGTCATCAACACAGATGCCAATCGGGCGGTATGGAGGAGCCAGTCGGATTTCCCCATGAAGCTTGATCGAACCCTCTAGCGTGCGTGGGGGTCGAGATTGATGTGCCAACGAGGATGACACTCGACGATGGTGACTCCTCCGAAGTGTAGGGCTTGCCGGTTCCTCCACTTTGGAAATCGAGAGACGTCTAGAAGCTCGTCGGTTTTTGTCCGAGTGAGATAGACAAGACTCGTGAGGTAGGTAGCTGGCTGCGAGCTCATCGCGCTCTCCAAGACGTGCCCCCTCCACACGGAGACGGGTGTAGTTGCGGAATGCCACCTCGAGGTCCTCCAGTGTTTCCTTGCTGGGAGACGGATGTTTCTTCGTCTTCTTGGGCTCGCTGATATCAAAGATCTCCGCCGTGCTAGCCCAACCCCGGCCGGAACGTTTCATCGACTCGAAAACGGCCTCGTCGTCAGGCTCACCTATGGCAAACCCAGCACGGCTGCCCTGAATCAACTCTTCATGGCCCAATGTCAATGAGACACCATCCAGTATCAAGTCAACGCGCTCTAGACTGACGCTCGTCGTAGTGTCTTGGTTAGAGCTTGAAACCGAGACTCTCTCTACTAGAATCCGAGGGGTCGATGATCCAATTGGTGGAGTACTCAAGATTCTATCTTCGATGTTATTATCGAATCCTTGCTCAGATTCAAAGGGGTTGCATGGGAGGGGGGGGATGGTGCTTCCGTCACACTCAGTTCCTGTCTTCAGCCGGGTTTCAAACGTTGTTGGTGTTCGCCATCCTCCACCCTCGGAAAAGGGGTCGTCGATCGATTTCCCATTTCGAAGTGACTTTCCATCATCTGCAACAGGTTTCCGAGCAACCTGACCACCTACAATCTTCTGCACCTTTTTCTTATTGAGATTATCGCCTTCGTTTAGGCGCATCTCGATAGTGCTGATTGGAGACATGCTGGAAGAGGCATCAGGTTGACTGCTCAAGTCATCCTCGTCAAAGTCTGGTTCCTGCAGGATTACTCGTGGTTGTCGGGGTTTGTTGTCTCGAGGAACAGTCTTGGACTGAATCCGATCCCAAACCTTGGCCAGCATCTTCGAAGGAGCCATGCGAGTAAACCGAGAAGAAGAGCCCTGGGTTGTCTGGGGGCTTGAGGGCTTGAGTGCGTTGGTGGCGGCCAACATGGCCTGGAGCTTCTTGTTGATTTCATCAGCATCCGAACTCTCTGCGACAGCCGGAGCTGCAGCCATGTTGTTTTCTCCCATGCCCAGGTGCCTGGGGTTCCCATCGACTGTGCTGAGGGGAATAGGATGAGAAATCTTCAAGCTCGCTGCAGGGTGGAGTTTGAGAGGGTCTAGGGAGAGGGTTCTAGACGGAGGAAGGGGTCTCTGCAAACCGGATTCCTTACGTTGCCGAGAAGAGTATGCTCGAGAGCGAGTAGTGAATGCTCGCCTTGGTGTTGTGACTTGGCCCCGTGGCGAATGCTTCCTCACACGCGAGATTCTCGAATGGGCCTCCAGGGGCGAATTTGGTGTCTCGACGCGAGGGGGGAGATCCAAGGGGGATATGGCTAGGTCAGCTGGAGTCTGGGTTCTTCCCTTTGGAAATTCCAGCTGCTTTGGCGTCAAACGACGAGCATTGCCCTGAGATCGACCTCCTTCTGGGGTGGCAACACTCAGGTCAGAGTCGTCCAGCAGTCGACTCGCCATATCCTCGATGCTCTGGATACTACGACTGGTCCGTCTTCTGACTGGTCGGCGTGACTGATCGTGAGGGACCGAGCCTGTGATCATGAGAGATTCTTCGTATCTTGGTTAGCCCTGGTATCAAAGAAATCCACAGCATGAATCTTACCGGCTCTTTTCATTCGCACAGAATCTCTTCTACGTTGTGGACGGCGGCGAGACCCAAAGGTTCCAAGTAGCCCTCGTTTCTTTCCATTGGTGGCGGTAAGTCCCGACTCCATCTTGGGCATGGGCATCAGGGGATGATAAATAGAAGATGCCAAAGCTTCCCAGGAAGAGGAAGAGACCTAGAGACAGTGAAGCTGTGGCAGCCTGATCTTTCGGTCAGTGATTCGGATAATCCAGAAGGGATCAAATGCTGCAGAAGCAGTGATAGAGGCGACTGAAGAGATGGAGGGGGAAAAAATCAGAACAGAGGGGCTTGAAATATCAACACCTCTCCGGAGCCTCCCAAGTGCAGCCAAGAGCTGCCGCAGACGAAGCCCCAAAGGAAGAAAAATGAACGAAGAAGAGAGGATGCCTAGAGAGAGGGGAAGATGCAGTGACGATATGACGGTGCAGGTGAGGGAGAAGGGAGGGGAGGAAAGAATGAACCACTGACCCACGTGCAGCCTTAAGCTTTTCGTTCGAACTGCAATTCAAGGCGGAAAAAGAAAGTGCTAGGGAGGTTGCTAAGGGCCGCTGCAGCTCGCAGTTTCCTACTATCGTGAAATTTGGTGACTGAGTACATTACCTATAGGGCGACTGCCCGCTGTTGGCAGATAAACCAGTGGAGATAGGGCAGATATGACGAATCCATCAATCAGACCTTTAAAAAACCCAGGCATCGAAGAAAACAAGGGTAAGGATGACAGATAAAAAAAACCCCAGAGCATACCTAGGTAGGTACTCTAGCTGGGCAGATATGCGGATTCAAGAGGGCAATAAAGATTATCCACCTCAAAGCACGAGAGCACAACACTGCAGTCTTGTGTTCGGTCTCGATCTCTTATCATTGGCCGATTCCCCTGGCCTGCTCGCGCACTGCAACAAAAAGCTCGACTGAAATGACACCCGTTTGTCGGTTGCACCACAGCTCATGTTCCAGATCTGGCCCCCTTTCTTTGTAGCATCTCGCTGAACCATGTCTGTTGCACATCGGATCAGGGAGCTCAGCCTCCGGGATCCAAGCCTCGGCAGCTAGAAATCTGAATGGGCATGGTCTGACGAATGTCTTATTGAGCTCTGGGATAAGTCATGTTTCTGGGTCAGTGGCTTCGGATGCTTCCGCGTTGCGGGAGACATAGGTAGTACTATCTAGTGAGGAGCTGATGGATTTCAAGACATGGATTGTTGGGGTTTAGATACCGTTGTGTACGAGCATGGGTGTGGTATCAATCGCAAGTCCATGTCTCACCCGACGACCTGGAGTTCCTTGGAATAGGCATGCATCATAGCTCGGCACCACTTGATCAACAAGTTGGCCGTTTGATTCAAGTCTCGAACAAAGTGCTGCTATCATGAATTACATCATCTGACGTGTAGCAAACAACAAATATCAAAATAGTGTGGAGTGTTTGGTTTTACTTCAGGAGAGAATTGACGTCGGGAAGCTGACGATACTTAGCATAGACTACCACATAGATACCAGCTACAGCAAACAGAAGGGATTAAACATCTTCAAAAGAATCTTACGATCAATATCGACACTTTCCTGATGCATCCAAAGCCCCCTGGGCTGCCTCTCGGCGATATGCATAGGAGCTGAGACTGTAACCTCGGCCTCGGACTCTGGGCAACATCACAGAACGCTCATGGCTTTTGGAGTACCAAGATCCTTCAAAAAAATTCTATCCTAGGTAAATGTCTCGTCCTGTCCCACACACCATCAACGTCAGTCGTTGCGAAGCTGTGCACCCATAGCAACACAGATGAAAGACATTTAGCAGCATCCAATCACAGATAGTCTGCCATGATGTCGTGGCCAACAATCATTGTGAGATCATGTTGATCTAAGGACATCGGAGTAGTTCTGTCTTTTTTTTTTTTTTGAATTCCTTTATGTTTTGTTCCTACTGTTGTGCTCCCTAGGTACTGGTTGATAAAATGGAAGTCCATGAATGAACTGCGGTGGTCCAGAACAAACACGTGACTGCTCACATGAGCCTGCCAGATGCACCGCCACATCCTCCCTCCCTTGCCGTGGCTCTCCCTACGAATCGCCAAACCCGGCCCATCGGGTCCTCATGTGTGGCGCGGTTTTACATCATTGTGAGCCTGGCCCCCCAAAAATTTAATCAGTCCGCGGAGGTGCTCTCTTTGCGACACCGGACAAACAGACGACCAGTGGGGGAAGCTCAAACATCCTCATACGACGACAGATTAAAAGACGAAATGCTACGGTTATGAATCTTGCTCCTGCCTCAGCTGCTCAGCGGTAACCCGAGGCCGATACGTCCGCCCCGAAAGCTCCGATAAATTTACGACGAGTTTCGCCCCTCCGCTCGAATCGCCGATTTCCGATCTCACAAGTCGCGAAGACAGACATTCGGGAAACATATCCAGAGGGATTCCCTTAGAAGACGAGCAGCGCAACCCCCTGAACCCCTTGGTTTGGTCTCCCGTAGCGCGAAGGAACACACATTTCAGTAGCCCACCATGCTGCGACAACCCCTCCGCGGTGTCGGCGCACCGCTCAAGGCCTTCGGCCAATCGACCCAGCAGGCCGCCTGGAACGGCGCCTGGAGAAGGCTCTTCACTTCACAGACCAAGGACAAGCTTCCCGGCCAGCTGTGGCGCTGGAGGACATTCCCCTGGGAGGGCATGATGGCGAGGCTGCGAAGCGTCCGCTCAGCATCGACGCCCGGAACTCTCCAGGGCGTCCTGCGACGCGGCTTCCGATTCTCCGCGCGGCGGCGCAAAGGCGCCAACGGCCCGGTCGCTAAGGAGGGCGAGGAGCCCAAGACGCTGCGGGCCCGGCTCAAGAAGCTCACCAAGGAGTACGGTTGGGCGACGGTTGGCGTCTACCTCGGGCTGAGCGTTCTAGACTTCCCCTTTTGCTTCCTGTTCGTGAGGATCGTTGGGGCGGAGACAATCGGTGAGTTGGAACAAATACACTCTTTCCTTCATCAGGCCGGACTTGCGGACCCGTGATGAGTGGGCTAACGTGTGCCGCCGTGGGCTGGTGACGATTAGGCAAGGTCGAACATTACGTTGTTTCGTCCGTGAAACAGATGATCCCTGATTCGGTGCGGGAGGCATGGCACCAGTACTGGCAGTCCTTCAAGAAGGCCGAGGCGGCAGCGCTCGGTGATGACGATATCAGCGACAAGGTGGAGATGGCGACCTGGGGCGTTGAGAAAGCCAACGAACGGAATCGTGCCGATGCCAGTAGGTCTCTCTCTATCTCTCCTTTCCCCCTATCCTCCTCCCCTATTTTTAAACAATATCCCCCCTCCCCCCTTTGAGTGAAGGGCGACAAACCATATGGGTTCTGTGGAAATGAACGAACCCCCGTTGGTAGGAGGCGTTTCCGGTGTTTGTTTTTGCCCACCTCCTTGTCCTCGCCCGCGGCGCCCAAAAGGCTAACGACTCCAACTCGCCGTCCAACAGGTCTAGCGACTCAGCTGGCGCTTGCATACGCCATCCACAAGAGTTTTATCTTCATCCGAGTGCCGCTAACGGCGGCCGTCACGCCCAAGGTCGTCAAGGTGCTTCGATCGTGGGGGTGGAAGATCGGTAAGCGGGGCAACTGAAGAAGGAGATAGATTCCGATTCCGATTAACGATGAGCTTGCCGCCTCCGTGAGAGACGGAGGGAAACGCCATTTCGATAGCCGCGTGGGAAAACGAAAAAAAAAAAGAAGAAAAAAAAGAGATGGCTGGTTAGCAATCAGCCGGGATATGACGCTCACCGCTTCCTATTGATGTTTTAGATCTCATGTTGTAAGTGTGTTGGCATAGAAGCTACTGTACAGATACAAATACCTAGGTAGAAGGGGTGTATGATCCTTCGCTTCTTTTTTTTTTTCCTCCCGTTTTTCCCGGGCTGAGCTATAATAGAAAAATGCATTACTGAGTCACGATAGTTTGACAAGTACTTAACCTACTTGGTTTACCAAGGATTGGTGCCGGGAGTGTAAATTCTGTGAGGAGCGGATTTAAGCATGACCTTTTGTCCATGCCGAAGATGATCCTTTCACTTTAGAGGTTAAGGGAGCACTTAGGTAGCGAGAAGGTGGCGAATGGGGTATTCTGGCCTGCCCTGCGGATGGCAAAGCGCGTTACGAAGCACCAATTCGGCCATCTTTGTTCGTTCGTCGGTTTCGCTTTCCCATTTTCCCATCCATAAAAAAAATCAATCCCATGGCACCCGCGGGAATGAGCCTTGGTTGCATTGTCTTGCGACGCCCTCACAGATTACGATCGGACCTTGCCTGTCCCGTCCAGCAAGCAAAAGGGATCGACATCAGCCTTCCTAATTTCAGGTCAGGGATAAGAGTATCCGCGCGGCATCCATCTCTGCCTGACGATCATCTCTGCCTTGGACGGCAGCGTAAGTAGGCACGGAGTACAGAGTAAAGACATACGTGAATAGCTTCGGTTAACAGCATGGTGCAGGATCTCCTTGTCAATCTGATGATGATGACCTCGCTTCCGTTCAGAGCCCATTGAAACGTTTCTTTGGGGAAAGACCCCCCTGACGAGATGCCTACAAAGTGCAACGAATGATCACGGCCATGGTATGTATTCTAGGTATCTTCCCTGTCTCGTTTGCTCATCACAATGGTGCCCCCAGCTCGCGGCTGAAACGAAGACATCAGCCGCAGGTTGCCAAGACACGTGCCAGGAGGGGACAGTTAAAATGATGATGGTTAGGGGATCTCGTCATGGAACGTGGGAAGCGCCAGGCCGTTTTGAATAGGCGCCCACCATCGAGGGGTAGAGATAAGAGAGTTCCCCTTTGGGCTCAGTCGCCTTCTTCTTCAGCTCACGACGGTCCGGGGAGTGAGTGAGTATGACATCGTGCAAACTAGCATGGCCATATTCCCGCGTGGGACCTTGAGACGGGGTGGTTTGTATTTGCCAAGAGGGTGCATTCTTGGAAACGCCTGGAAGCCAACCCGTCGAAGGATGTGGGGTTTCTTAGTCCGTTCACCCAAGTTCTGTAGCATCGCCCCCGAAGCAACCCCGGTTTATTTTTCTTTTTCCTTTTTTTTCGGGAATAACGGCCGCTGGTGGCCCATTCCGGAGGAGGAGGAGGGGTGTGTGTGACCTGGGAACAATCCTGGACCCGGTGAAGGTGAAGAAACATGGGGGAGAGAGAGAGAGAAAAGGAAGAAAAGCACTGACCAGAATGGAATCAGAGATTCGCAGTTCGCGGCCAAAATGACTCGACGCCAAAAGGCGGCTCCGCGAATGCGCCAAGGGGTTTGGGATCCGCTCTCAAGGGGGCAGAGACGAGACGCACGAGTCGTTTTGCCCTCTTGTGAACGTTTGGCGCTGGTTTAGACTCTGGGGATCGCACGAGAAGGTCATGATGGAAGCATGGAAGCGGGTGGTAGTCTTTTTTTTGCGACTCAGAGCGAGTTAGTGACATGGGCCGGGACGGCGGCCGACCCTTCTCCCGTCAAGGTTGTTGTTGGTTTGGGATGGCGACGATGACGATGATAGTTACTCTATAGTTGCATCCGGTTGTTGAACAGCTTCATCTTCGGGCAAGCATCTGGTGCCTAACCGGCTATATGGCAAGAGAACAGAACAAGGAAATGTCTTGGCAAGGGAGCCAGCATCGATAGGTTGCGTCTCTCTCCCTTCTGTTAGACTAAAGATCATGCGAGGCCGGCGCTCAACTATGAGCTGGCTGGCTCGTCGGGGCGATTTTGGTCGTTCGTGGTGCGTTGGCGCCGTGGAAATAGAGTTTTTGAGGTGAAGCAGCGGAGGACGAGTCCTTGAGGTGCGTTAGTAGACGGCGTACGGGAGTGCATGCGCTGTTGTGTGGAAATTGCATCGACGAGTGGGACGTTGGGCAAGTTAGGAACGGGAATCAAAACAACCCGAACTGATGTCAAGTCAGCCAGGCTCAAGGATCAGGCGGGTGACCATGTGGGAATAAGCAACCTAGTGCCCAGACAAC
>JABFFI010000738.1:0-12963 GCA_013623725.1 Fusarium robinianum | reverse complement strand
CTTGCTCATGAAACAACTTGACTATCGCTAACGAGCACAGCAGCTGCTGAATCCAAGTCATAACTGCCGGCACCTTCTCTTCCTTATCTAGCCCGCTATAGAGGGTTCGGCGCTGGAAAGGCAGGGCTATCTTGTGTGTTTGCTTGTATGTGGTTGATTGTGTGTGTGGTTGTTTAAGGTGTGTGGTTGTTTGAGGTTATGGATTAGTTTAGCTATTTAAGGTAGAGATAACTTGGGATTTTATATCTTTATAGTTTATTATATTTAAGTTATTAATCTTAATAAGGTTTATTATAATAATTATTATTATAATATAATAATTATTATTTTAATTATTAGGTTATAAGGTATAAGGTATAGTGCCTTTATTATATTATTATTATATTTTATTAGGCTATTTTAATCCCTATAATTAGATTATAATAAAGCTTAATTATTTTAGAAAAACTTTTTTTATATAAATTAATTTAAAATATAAAATAAATAATTTAATTTATAAAATTATATTATATTTATAATATTTTTATAATTATTTTTATTAATATTTATTATTATTTAGCTTTTTATATTATAATTAAAAATTTAAAAGATTAAAAAAATATATAATAATTTATTATTTTTATATAATAATTAAATATTTTCTTTAAGATTTATAATTTTTTATAATATTTTAAAAATAAAATAAAACTTTTTAATAAAATTATTAATAAAAACTTTATTAATTTTCTAATTATTATTTAATTTATAATATTAATTATATTTCTTAAGAAAAGATTAAATTATAATATTTTTATTTTTTATATAAGGATTTATTAAATTTATATATATTATAAAGATTAAAAATAAATAAAAGAATAATTAAAGAAATTTTATATTTAAATTAAATATATTAAATAATAAACTTAAATATATTTTTATATTAAAATAATAAATAAAATATAATATATTTTTATTATGATAATAAAAAGAGAAAAATTAAAATATTTATTATATATTAATAAAAAGCCTAAAGTAAATAATTAAATTAAAATAAAGTTATAAACTTATAAATTAATTACCTTTTTAAAAGAATAGGTTTTAAATTCTCTCTTTATAATATTTAAAATATAATTTTAAATATTAAATTTTATTATCTTTATAATATAATTATAAATTTAAAACCCTTTATTATTAATTATTTTTTATTTAAATTAGCTTTATAAGGTTTATTAAATTAGCCTTTTAATAATTTTTATAAGATTATTTAAATATTTTTTTTTATTAAATATTAAATAAATAATTTAATAAAAAGGATTTTTTATAATTATTTTTAAAAATCTTAGATTTATATCTTTATAAATAAATTATTTTTTAATATTTTTATATTTATATTAAAAATAATTATAAATTAATATTTATTATAATTTAATCTCTTATTAATAGTATTTTCTATAGCTTATATAAAAACTTGAAGATTTTTTATTTAATATTATAAGTATTATAGCTTTAATTAATAAAAAGACAAAATATTAAATAAAAAGATTTTAATTTTAAAATTAAAAAACTTTAATAAAAATATAAAATAAAATATTAAATATAAATAAATAGTTATTTTTTTTATAGCTTAATTTTATATAATTAGCCTATTATATTTATATTTATAAATTAATTTTAAGTTATTTAAAGATTAATATAAATAATTATTAATAAAAAAAATCTAGTTTTATAATACTTATTTTAATAAATTAATATAAGGATATTATTATAAGGGATTTAATAGGCTAATATATCTTAAATAATATAAAGTTCGATTAATATAAAAAGGCCCTTAAATTAGTTTAAGTAAATATATTATTTTAAGCTTATTTATAAATTAAGCTATAAAATTAAATTAATCTTATTAGCCTAATATAAATTATATAATATAAATTTTATTTAGGTATTATTTAAATCTAAAATTAATTCTATTATATTAATTTAATTAGTTTAATATAAATTATATAGTATAAACCTTATTTAAATATTACTTAAATATTAAATTAATTTTATTAAATTAATAAATTAAGTTTAGTATAATATAATAAATAATAATAAAGAGAAATTAATTTATAATAATTTATATTTATATAAACTTATTAAAGAAAATAAAAATAAATTTAATTTAATAATAAGCTTATTATAAGATAATATATTTAATTTATCTTTTAATAGTTTATTTTAGGTAATAAAAAGTAATTATTAATATTAATATTATTTAAAATAATATAAATAATATTATATTTAAATATATTTTATTTATAAATTAATTAATTATAATATTTAAAGAAATTAATTAATTTATTTAATTTATTTTTTAAGGCCTTAATTTATTTAAATATTAATTATTAAGAATATAAATAATTAATCTATTTATAGCCCTTATTAATATATATTTAAAATTATAATATTAATAATAAATATATAAATATTTTTTAATACAATACTTAGAATAATATTTATTTCTTTTATTTATAATTCTAATTATTTTATTAATTCCTAGGTTTTTAATAGCTTTTAAGTTATTAATTATAACTATATTTATATTTATTATTAATATAATTTTAAATATTTTTATCTTATTTATTAAAGTCCCTTTTTATTTATTTATAATATATACTTTTTATATTATTAATATAAATATAATTATATTAATATAAAATTATAAGAGCTTAATTAGTTTAATATTAATTAATCTTTTATTTTAATTATAAATATTAATATTAATAAAAATAATAATAAAGACTTAAATAATATTATTTAATTTTACTTTAATTTCTTATTAAATCTCTAAAATAAATAAAATATAAATTTTTAAATAAAAAAAGATATTATATTTATAGCTTTTAAAATAAGCTATAATAATCTAAATACTTAAGAATAATATTTATTATATATATAAATATTAAAATATTAATAGCTATATTATTAATTAATTAATTTATTAATTTTAATTATAATAAAGGCTAATTTATATTTCTTAAGGTATTATTTTATAATCTTTTTAAATTTATAAATTATAAAAATAATAATATATTATAATTATAAGTTATTATATTTATATTTAAATAAGGGCTATATATTATATAATACTTTTAAGATTATTTAATAATTTAAGTTCTTTAATATTAAATAAGTAATTTAAATAAAATTAAAATTAAGTTTAAGAGCTTATTTAATTAATTAATATTAATTTCTTTATTAAAAATAGTAATTTTAAAGGGTATTTTTATTGTTTTTAAAAAAAAAGCTTTCTTTTATAAGCCTATTCTTATTTTTTACAATATAAAGATAAAGGTATTTTATTTTTTTAAAAAAGAAAATATTAAAATCTAATAATATTTTAATTAAAAAGGTATTATATATTAATATTTATATAATAAAAGATAGTTTATTTTTATTATAAATAAGCCTTTTAAGAGTATTTATATAAAATTAAAGATATTTATAATCTTTTTATAAAATATAAATTAATAAAATAAAATATTTTAAGTCTTTAATTTAATTTAAAAGTTTTTCTTTTTTTAAATAATTTTTAAGGCCTTTAAAAGTATTTTTATTTATAATTATAATAGCTATATATATATAATCCTTATATAAAATATTAAGAATTTATAATTAAAGCTTTTAAATAGCTTTTAAATTTATTTATTAAAGAGCTATTTTTAATTTTATTAATTTATTTTATATATTATATAATCTATATATTATATATAAACTTTAAATAATAAATAATTTTTTAATTATATATTAATTTTATTTTATTAAGAAAATAAGGCTTAAAATATTTTATTATATTTTATTTTAATTATCTTATATTATATATTAAATTTTATTTCTTTATATATATTAAGTTTTAATTTTTTATATATATTATATATTTATATAATTATTTTTAATAAAAAAATTAAAATAATATATAATTTAAAAGTTTTATTAAAATATTTATTTTATTTTTATTAAGTCTTATTTATTATTTTATTTTATTTAATAATTTTTAAAAATAATAATAAATAATCTTTAAATAAATATATTTATTAATAATTTTATTTAACTTTAAATAATTTTTAAAGATTATATTAAAAATATTTAAATTAAATTTTTATAAATTTTATTAATATTTTAAATTAAATTAAAATATTAATTATTTATTAATATATAACTTAATAATTTATTAATTTCCTAATTATTTATTATTAAAAATTACTTTTATATAACTTTATTTTTTAATATATTAAATATAAATCTTTAAAAATAAATAAAATATAAAATACTTTTTATTTTAAAGATTATTTAATATTAAATTTAATAATTTTATAATTATTTAAAAAATATTTTATATAATTTTATTTAAAATAAAATTTAAAAAATTAATTTAATTATAATTTTTTATTTTAAAAATATATTTAAATTAAATATTTTTTTTATAATTAATATTATAATTATAAATTAAATTATTAAATATAAATATAAGATTTTTATTTTTTATTTTAATAATATTATAATTTTTTCTTTTTTTTCTTTAAAAATATTTTTTATAATATTATTTAAATAATTATTTTATATTTATTTAATAAATATTAATCTTATAAATTATTAAATAATAATTTTTTATAATATAAGCTTATAAAGTTTTATTATTTTAATAAGATATTTAAATAAAAGATATATTTAATTAATATAAGTTAATTTTTATTTTAGAAAATCCTTTTTTATATATAATAGCTTATAGGGATTTAAAACCTATTTTTTAATATATAAGGCTTTTAATTTAAATTTATTTTTAATAAAAATTAGGTTATAAAACTTATATTTTAATAAGGTATTTAAAATTTACTTTTAATTTAAGTTAAATCTTATATATCTCTTTATTTATATAAGTTATTTTATTATTTATATAAAATAAATAATAAATATATTATTAATTTATCTTTATTTAATTATTAAAAATATTAAAACTTTAATATATTTTATTTATAAAAGAAAATATAATATTATTTATTTATATATTCTTATATTATAAGAAAAGTAATTAATAATATCTCTTAGGCTATATATTTAAAAATAAAAAATAATAATAATTATTTAATTTATTAAGCTAATCTTTAATTAAGTAAATTTTAATAAAATAAATAAATATAAAGATTTTAATTTTAATAATATTAAAATTATTATAAACTTATTATTAAAAATATTTTATTATTAAATATTAATATTTATTTATAATTAATATAAATAAAATTTATAATAAAAAGTTATATATAATTTAAATTATATTTAATAAATAAAATAATAAAAAAATTTAAAATATAAAATTTTTTTATTATATTAATATTATCTAAAATATTAAGATTTATTTCTTTTATAATAAAAAATAAAAACTTATTATTAATATTATTAATTATATTTTTATTTATATTTAAACTTTTAAGATTTTAATATATAAAAAATTTAAATTATTTTAAAATTAATTTTTATATTTTTTTTTATTTTTTTATTTATAAAATAAAATTAAATTATTTTTTTTAAATTTAAATTTAAATTTAAATTTAAATTAAATTAATATTATTATTTATATTTTAATAAATAATATATTATATTTTTATTAATATATTAAGGTTATATTATATTAAGAGATTTAAATAATATTAATTAAATATTCTTAATAAACTTAAGCTTAATAAGTTTTTAAAACTTTTTTATTTTAATATTAATAATATTATTAAGCCTCTCTTAAATAATATTTTATAAAGAATCTCTTAATAATTTAAAAATTAAAATAACTTTAATAAAAATAGCTTAAATATTAAGACCTTTATAACTTATTTAATAATTTACCCTTAAGAATATTCTTCTTATAATTATTAATATTAGATATTTTTAAATAATAATTTATAATATTATTAAATTTAAAATTCTTTTCTTTAATTTTAAGGTTTTATAATATAATAATTTAAAAGAAAAGCTAAATAATATTATTATTATTAATATAATCTTTATTAAAGTATATATTATTATAAAAAGCTATTAGAATAAGATAAATAATAAAGTCTAAGATATCTTTATTATTATAATAAATATTATTATAAAAAGCTATTAAAATAAGAGAATAAGTTATTATTATTTTTAAGATTATAATTAATAAGAAATTACTTTTTAAAATATAAGTTTTATTAATAAGATTAAAAAAAGATATAAAATAAAAAGAAGAAAGAAGGGGGAGCTATAATAATTTATATATTTTATAAATTAAATTATTAGCCTTTTTATTAAAACTTTATTAATTATAATATTTTTTAATTTTTTTAATATTAAATATATTAATTCTTAAAGAAATCTTTTAAAATAAAGTTATTTAATAAGATATTATAAAGCTAAGAATTATTTAAGGTAATATTATAAATTAGGCTAATATATCTTTAAAAGGCTTTAGATAAAATATTATTTAATATTTATAAAAGCTATTTATAACTTTTTATTAATAAACTTTAATATAATTAATTATTTTATAAGGATATTAATTTTATTATCTTTATTTAGAATTTTAACTTAAATTAAATTAAAAAAAATATTAATATTATTAAATTATATAAGGGGGGGGAAGATCTTAGATTATATTATAATATCCTTTAAAAATAAAAATAGGATTTTATAATTAAATAATAATAAGATTTCTTAAAATTTAAAATAAGCTTAATATTTAATTATTTATAATTTTATAAATTAAATAAGAAAAAAAAAACTTTATTTTTATTTAATTATATATTATATTTTATAATATTAATTCTAAGAATCCTTAGATATAATAAACTTCTATATTTATTAATAATTAATTATTAATTTCTTTTTTTATAAGTTATTATAAATAAGATAGCCTTTTTATCTTATTAAATATTTAATTTAATCTTATTATATTCTTTTCTTAAAAAGCTTTATATTTTTATAATTTCCTTTATTATTTAAGAATATTTTATAAAATTTATTAATAAGCTTATAATAAATCTTATTTTATTCTTATTATAAGTTTATATTATTTAAAAATCCTTTTTACTTTATATAATATATAACCTATTTTCTTTATTTTTATTTAATTAATAATTGATTTACTTTTTATATATTTTTATTTATATTAAATATAATAAGTTAATTAATTTAAGCCTTTTTAAAATAACTTTAAATAAGGGATAATATATTTACCTTAATATTATTTATATATTTCTAAGATTATTAATTTATAAATAGCTATAGATAAATTATATTTTAATTTTTAAATAATAATATAGCCTATAGCTGTTTATGTATTTAATATCTTTTATTATTATTATTTCCTTAGCCTTTTATTATAAAAGTCTTTAATAATTTTATTTTAATTATTAAAATAAGCTAAAAAAAAGCTTAAATTCCTTTTAAAGATATAAACCTTAAAATTAATAAGATTTAAATTATTATATAAAGGTAATAAGGGGGAATTTAATAAATAATAATACTCTTAAGATATTAAATTAAATCTATTTAATAATAAAATAAATAAAAATATATAGTTTTTATTATCTTTTAAAGCTATTAAAAGTTTAAGTCTTTAATTCTTTATTTTCTTATTACCCTAAAAGCTTATTATTAAATATTCTAATAATTAAAAATATAATAATATATTATTTTAATTTATTTTTTCTTTAATTATTATAAATAAAGTAAAATTAAATAAAAATATTATATTAAACATAATATTACTATTAATAATAAAAGATATATTTTTATTTTATTTAATTTTAAAATAAGATATTATAAAAATTATAAATATTTATAATTTCTTTTTACTCTTAAGAAAGTAAAATTTTTATCTTTTTATATTTATATAATAAAAGGGAATTAAATAAATACCTTAAGATAGATATAATATATCCTACTATATAATATAATAAGAATTTATTTAAAAAAAGATAAAATTTTAAAAAGTTAATATTCTTTTATTATTTCTTAGGGGTATTATTAAAAATAAGATATAAAAGAGCCGCTTATATTTTAATAAGAGATTTATAATATAAATAAAATAATTATATTATTAATTATATTATTTATAAGGCTTTTATTTATTTAAATATTTTAATAGCTATTTTTCTTATATTTCCTATAACTTAGCCATTTTTAATTATTATCTTTAAATATAATATTATTTTTATTAAGAGTTAAGTTATTTTTAAATAATTTAAAAGATATTTTTTTATTTTATTTAAATAGTAATATTCTTAATCTTTTATAAGAGGTTTATTTAATTATCTTATTATTTTAATTTTAATTAGGCTTAAATTAAAAGATTAAAAGGGAGATTTATTATTTATTTTATTATTATTAAATAAAAGTCTTTAATAAGGTCTTATTAAATATTTATATTTAAAAAATAACTTATATTATTAATTATATTTATTAATCTAAGGTAATATTTATATAAAATTATTAATTTCTATTAACTAATATATTTTAAGACTTATTTAATTAATATTTTTATTTAATATTAAATTAATTAGATATTTTTAAAATATCTAAGGCTTTTCTTATTATTTATTTTAAAAAGGAAATTATAATATAAATAATATATATTATAATTATTAATAAATCTAACTTAGATTATTTATTTTAATATTTAATAGCTTTAATTTTAAGGGCTTTAAAATATTATTTTAAGGCTATTTATACTTTAATTAGAAAAGATTAGATTTTTAAATATTTTATTTTTCTATTTAAATATTTAATAGTTATAATTTTATAATAATATTTAATTAAATATATTCTCTATTATTAAATTACCTTTTATTATTTTAAATAAAAGGAAATTAATAAAAAAAAAAGAATTAGCTATATATATAATAATAATAAACTATAGCTTAATAAGAGTCTCTTATATAAGATATATTTTAGCCTAATTAATAATTAAAGATTAGTATTAAGCCTTAATATTTTCTTTATAAATCTATTACTTTTTATCTTTTTTTTTATATATTTTTCTTTATATCTTTAATTTTAGCTTTATTTTCTTACCTTTTTATTTTATAATAAAATCTTTTTTTATATAATTAAAGTTAATATATTAAAATAAAAGTAATATTATATTTAAATATTTTATATTTTATATTTTATTTAATATAACTTAAAAAACCTAATAAAAATATAATAATAAGAATTTAAAAAAATAATATTATTTATATAATATTCTTTATAAATATAATTATAATAATTATTAAATTATAACTTCTTTTAAAGCTTAATAAAATTTTTAATTATAAAAAATCCTTAGATTTTATTAATATTTTTTAAATTAAGCTTATTAATAAATTTCCCTTTAATATATTAAAAATAATTAATAATAAGATTAATATTTAAATAATCTAAAAGAGATTATTAATATAATTTATTAAAGCTATTAAATAAGTAATTTTTATAAGAATAATTTAATATATTTTATATTATTAATTATTATAAAATTAATATATTTTTATTTAAATATTATTAATTATTAAAAGCTTATTTTTTTTATTTAATTTATTAATAATTTTAAGAATAAAAACTTAATAAAATATTTTATTATTTATATTTATTAAGAATTAAAATAATTAAAATTCTTTTTATATTTAAAATTAATTAATTAATATATTTAATATAAAATAAAATATTATATATTAACTTATTTTTAAGTTTTAAGTCTTTATTATAAAAAAGTTAATTATTAGGTTTTAATTTTAAAGGTATAATATAAAGGCTAATTATATTTTAATTATTATTAAAGCCCCTTTATTAAATAAATATAAAAATATTTATTATATAACCTTATTATATAATTAAAAAAAGTAATTAACTTTAAATACTAATAAATAAAGAATTAAAATAATAATTTAAAATTAAAAGTAAATAATAAATATAATTTTAAAGCTAAGTTAAGGCTTTTATATTTATTCTTATATTTTAATAAGCTAATAAACTTAAATATATTATTTATTTAATATATTATTATAAATATAAAACAATATAGAGATTATTATATTTAAATCCCTTATTTTTTAATAATATAAGCCTTATTTACTTAAATTAGAAATAGGCTAAATAAGCTAAAAGTGAGAACTAAGTGAACCTAAGTATATTTTAAATATACCTTAAGTAAAAGTGGCGATAGATTATATATATAAATTATCTAGTTATATAGTATATAATAACGCACCTAATTTATACAAGAATAAAGGGTATTTATTACACTGCTTATAGTTATTAATAATAAGGGCCATTACCTAATAATAGTAATCTAATAGCTATTATTAGTGGTATGAGTGATATATTTATTAGAATAGCCTAAGAGATAGGTTAAAGTTATTATAAAGTTTATAAGGCATTTATATTATCCCTTATAATTATATTATATTTATTTTATTATTTAATTATCTAAGATATTTTCTTTATTTCTTTTAATTATTAATTTAAATTATTATTTTCTAATTAGGAAATCCTAAGTTAATTATTTTCTAATTAATTAAAATATAATTTGCTTATTTAATTATATTTTGTTATTATAGGCATTTTAATAATCTAATTTAATATACCCTTTTAATATAAGGATATTATTATTATATTATTTTTATTTAATTTATTTAATTATTAATCTTAGGTTTATAAAGAGATTTAAATAAAGCGGTTTTCTTTAAAGCCTACTTTTATTTCTATACTTTAAGTATTTTAAAGCCTTTTTATTTATTAATATATATTTATTATATCTCTAATTAACTATAAGTTCCCTTTATTATATGTTTTTAATTTATAAGCTAAAGCTTAGATTATATTAATTTTATTAATTAATAACTTATTAGGTAATTAATAATTAAAGATTTATAATTATTATTTAATTATTATTTTTATTTTTTTATAATATTTTTATATTTTAAATTCTTTTAATTCCTTTTTCTTATTAATTACTTAATTATAGCTTATAATATTTTTTTTTTAATATCTTTAAAAATATTTCTTTTATTTTTTTTTTTTTATTATTTTATTTAATAAGATAAATATTAAATAGGGTTTTTATTTTTATTATATATAATTATTATATTAAGATAAAAATATTTAATACATTATTAATAGCTTATTATTTAAATATATCTTTTATAAAGATTTAAAATAAAAATATTTTATTATAAGTTATTTATTTAAAAAGAAAAGAATTATATATTATATATTTATTAATTAATTATAAATCCACTTTTAATTATTTTATATTATTTAATTTTATTAGAATATTATTAAAGACTTATATATTTAATTAAATATTAATAATTAAAATAAAATCTAATTCTTATATATTTATAATATTCTTATTTATTATAAGAATATCTAAGGTATTATTATTAATAAAATCTCTAGGCCTTTATATATTAATAAGAAAATAAAGCCTTTAAATAAAATTATAAAAACTTAAAAGCTTATTTTTATTTATATATTTCTTAAGGTCTTATATTTTTAAGAAATAAATATTTAATATATTATAAGTAAATTAATTAATTTAATTTTTTATATATTAAATTAATATAACGCTTAATTTAAAAAAGATAAAGGCTTAAATTATAAGGGCTTTTTTTTTATATATTATAAATATTATATTAATTTTAAATTTTAAAAAGGCTTTATATATTTTTATTAATTATAAAAATATTCTCTAAGAGAATAATAATAATATAATAATTAAGCTTTATTAAGATATTTCTTAGGAAATATATAATAAGATTATTATTTATTATAATAATAATTTCTCTTTTTATATAAACTTATATTATAATAAGCCCCTAATTTTATATAATTATTAAAAGAAAAAGCTTTATTATATATAAATATAAAAGATATTTATTAAATACTTTTATAGCTCTTATTTCTTTTTATTTTTTATTTATAAAAAAATAAGAAATAAAGGCCTATAAATTAAACATTTAATAAGACTTTAAGTAAATATAATTCTTTTTCTTTATAAGCTATTTATTATTATAAATTATTAATTCTTTATTTAATATTTAAAAAATAATTAATACTTTTAAATTATTTCTTTTTATATTAATTTAAAGGAATTTATTATTTTTATAATTTTAATATATTTATAAAAATTTAAATAATATTATTAATTTTATTTTTCTTAAGTCTTTTTAAAAGATTCTTAAGATATAATTATTTTAGGAGATTTTTATATATATTACTTAAAAGAGCCTTTATTAAGCTATTAATAAATAATTTAATTAATAATATATATATTATATTAATTTTTTTTTTTTTTATTTTTTATTATAATTAATAATTATATATATTTATATAATATAATTTAAAATATAATTAAATAAATTTCTTTTTTATTAATAAAATAAATTATTTATTAATTATTATATTATATTATAATCTTTATAATATTTATTTTTATTTATTAAGCTATTAATATAAAGATATTTATTTATAATATTATAAAAAGCCTTTTAATAAATATTACCTTCTTAACTATTTAAAAGAGAATTAAAAGCTTTATTTTTATTATTAAAATTATAATTATATTTTATTTATTTACTTTTTATAAGATTATATTTTTAAATAACTTTATATTAAATATCTATAAATTATAATAATTTATTAAATTATTAATAAAATTAATATTTAATATTATAATTAGATTATTTTTTAATTCTTTAGGCTTAGCTTTATATTTAAAAGACCTTATTTATATTTAAAATAAGTATTATAAGACCTAATTTATTATTTTATAATATTCTAAGCTTAGGTTTTAATTAAATTTTATTAGCCTATTAATTATAAAATTAATATTTAATTAGGTTATTATTATAATAATTAAAGTCTTTTTTCTTTTTAATTTTTAATTATTTTAATATTAAGAAATTATTAAAATAGCCTTTTTCTTTTTAATTAATATTATTTTTA
>JABFFI010000736.1:0-39728 GCA_013623725.1 Fusarium robinianum | reverse complement strand
ATATAATATAGTTAATATAATAGATAATAAGTTAAATATATTAGGTTCCCTTATAGAGGGATAATTTATATATTATATTTATAAATTTAAAATTAATAAATAAATAATTTAAATAAAAATAATATAATAATAATATCTTTATATTAAAAGGGTATATTAATTTAAATTATTAAAATATTTATAATAATAAAATATAATTAAATAAGCTAATTATATATTAATTAATTAAAAAGTAATTAACTTAGAATTTCTTAATTTAAAATAATAGCTTAAATTAATAAATATAAGAGATAAAGAAAATACCTTAAATAGCTAAATAATAAAATAAATATAATATAATTATAGGGGATAATATAAATGCCTTATAAAATTAATAATATTAATCGCAATGCTATTAATCGGAGGCTCACGCGCTGTTAAACCCGAATTGAGTGTATTGTCCTGTTCCACTCTATCTGACTGATTCTTCCCCTCTTTTTGGGATAATGCCTTGCGCTATTCCTAACTGAGATATGCTCTATCACGTGACCCTTCCTCTGCTGGTTTCGAGGCTCGTTTATGTTAAACGCATTGCGGACTGCCCTGCACATTCTCGTGTGTACATGACCGCTACGGTTCAACACGCGCCATGTTATGGCGTGGACCCACATTTAGTCTGTCAAATAGCCAAGCTGGTGTGTCAAATATCCGGTCCTATAACTTAATGCCACTTGCCATTGCCTGCCATATTATATAGTTACTAATGCGCATATCCCCAAAGACACATCGCCTCTAGGGCTCGGCTTAGTTCGGTGACTCCGAGGATAAGACTTAAACCAAGACAGAATGCACTAGTGCAATGAAGAGCGCGAATTAAGGACCTGCCTTGACCTTAACAGTGGACTAAGTTATCGAGCTGCCCAACAGTCAGACTTCTGGAGCAACCGAGAAACTCGAGTTGCCCCCTTATCAGCGAAGACACTTCAATGAATCAAAAATCCCAAAGATTTCAGTTACACTTCCGCAAGCCAGGATGCCTTTGTCAACAAACTCAAGCCTTCTAACGAAATTCATATTGGCGACCAGACCTCAGTTAAGACACTCAAGGCACGTCACTCTTCTCCTGAGCTTCTGAGCCAGTCAGGTCTTTCGGGGACAAAGTCGTACCGGGACAAGAGAGCGAAGCATGAGTCTGAACCCTATCACAAGGAAAGGAGCTTGCTAAAGATCAATAAGTCGATCCGAGAAGTCTTGTGCCGTCCTCTCTTGAAGTCAGAAAACAAACGTCCCAGTGATTGTATCTATCTATCTATCGTCATACCCTCCCGAAGGACTACTGCGCCTCGTCGCCGTATTTCAAGATCGAGTATACCAAACAACGTCTCGTCCCGTATAGACCGCTGTGCGGCTACAAACCAAGTCTACTGCGTCAATGTGAAACTGAGCTTGGCATCGAGGTCGAGAATATCGTCCATGGAAAAGCAGCCCTAGAGCTACCGGAAGCTTGAGAAGAGCTGCGGCGAGGGGCATGAGCAATGGCTCGATAGCTACTTGTCAAGAGCATCCAAATTCGTCGGCCTCTGGGTCCCGTGGATGCAACAGACGCCGTATGATGAGGAGGGCAACCTAACGGATAATTGGAGGCAGAGATTAGACAGCCTGAAGTTGGAGCATCCTTCATACTAGAATCGATATGTGCGTAACATTGGTGAGGAAGTATCTGTGGTAGACGACGACTTCGACTACGAGTCGTCAAGTTTTGTCGATAATAAGGACAGTATTTTAGAGGACAACATTTTTGAAAAAAAAAAAAAGACAGAAGGGCCCCAATGCATCACTGTAATCCATTTACTGTTCTAAAGTTATCCAGTTTTGGTTCCAGGATACTGTCATGATACAGGCACGAGGCGTTGTTTGGGTCCCGTCGGATGGCAGTCGGCTTTAATTTATTTATTGTATTTGCCTTACATCCTTCAATTCGTCTATTACCTCCTGCACCTACCCCATCTTGAGAGTTGCCTTTGCCCCCGTGATACACATTATTTATTCTATCTCCTCGACCGCGTCATCTTGTACAGTTTCCCTTCTCATCTCATAGCCAGCCAGCCTTGCCAGCCGTGAATCCTCTAGGATGGCTTACCACATCGTCGTTGACCTAGTCGTTACCTCGACGTTTCTCAACTTTCGAGTGTGCAGAACCCACTTGATCCGATCGAGTCCGGACATCTACTCGATCATGCTGTGCGACGAAGCAAGATATTTTAAGTGACGCTGACATTTCTTTGTAACTCTGACATCCGAAGATACGGTTCCCTCGAGGGAAATGACAAGCTATACCAGACGCGAAATCCGTTGCCGCCACCTATACCGCCCTCATCCCCTTCCCCTGTAACGCCAGATCAAAGTAGACTAGAAACCTGTGGTATCTGTTGCAGGACAATAAAACACACAAACATCGCAAACCACCTCCACAAGTAATCCACCTTCAACGCCTCACCCCGAGTCCCTTTCCTCGCGGATGAATTCCTATTCATCACTTCGTCTACATTCTCTTATCCTCCCATGGCGACTCTCGATTCCTCAATCATCGTCTAGGATTTCAATAACCGGCCCTGCCATTACGGCTTTCTGGTTATTGCCACCATCCTTGGTCATAGGGGCATCGGGCGTGTCTCCTTCGCCATCCGAGTCGTCAGACTCCAGGACGGGATACCAGATCCCCTTTCCATCCACAGTAATCGTCTTCGTACGCTCATCGCCCATATTCAGCAATGCCTTTCCGACTTGAGCCATATAGTCATCGACCCGGAGACTGACAGGTCGGGCATCGAGACTACATATGGGACACTTCCAGACATCCACCAAGGAGGGTTCCGCCCCTGCCCATGTTGCCTGCTGTCGAGGCTTCCGAGGGCGTGTTTCTAGCCATATTTCTAGATCAAAGCATTCGAGGTGCTGACAAGACGCACCTCGGACTGGAATCTTGAACCTGGTCGCACTGAAGGGATCAGCCAGAGAGACTGCCAAGGTCTCGTTTTGAATGACGATGTCGTCCGAGTTCGAGGGGCATAGGCGCTTCTGAATTCTCCCTCTTGTTTCCTCTGCCGAGTCGCGCTGGGTCTGCGAAATCATGGACGTGAGAGATTCGTGGCTGCATGTCTCAATCACCTCAACCGCAAGGAAGTAGTTGATATCTCGCCCAATATTGTGCGGGACGTGAGGGAAGCTCATCTTGATAGTGTTCTTGCCCGGAGCCAGAAAATCGGTGAGCTCCAGAGGCTGGTCCTTAGAAAAGTGCTGTTTGCGGCGCAAACCCATTACATGCCCATTGAATTCGATACAGATATGTGGCGGCCAATCAGTCGGCAGCGTCACCCATTCCGCTTCCTTTAGTTCCGTTTCCCGGCCTGGCCGCGTGCAAAGACGTAGACGGTATCGGCATGAGCCTTCGCCGTAGCGGCAAAATGGTAGATTTGCCCCCTCCATCTTCTTAGTCAACCTCTGAATATGGTCGTCGGGCACATCGAATGCAAAGGTCCGAAGACCACGCTGGGGCTCAACTGATACGGGAGGCACGACGAGTTGTCCGACGAACTGGTAAAAGCGACTCACAGCCAGCCTCTCCGGGACGCGTACAGGGCTTCGTAAGCCAACGAGATGAAGGCCAACCTCGAGAGAAGTGTGGCCCCATTGATTCGGAGGGTACTCACTCTCGGGAATACTCCAAGAATCAGTTTGCACAGCCGGCTGGACTCGGGGGGGCGTTCGCAGCCGCAAATGAGCCGACCCAAGACCGCTGTTCGAAGGTCCCACGGCAGTGGCAGTTTGTGGTGGGGGTAGATAGGGTCGTCGCGGGTTCGGTCGCTGTTCGACTTGCCGAGGCTCTTGTGGCACTTGTGCTTGAGCAGACGGAGGCCCATGTGTGGCCAAATAATAGGCGTTGGTGGTTTGTGTCCTGGGTTGCTGGGGCCCGGGGCTTTGGAACGAACTAACCAGGTTTGGGGATGTCTGGTTTGGCAGAGGAGCGTCGTTCGATCGCAATACCACGGCCGGCATCACGCCCCAAGATTGCCGTCTTGCGTGGGGCTGCGGTACCTCGATGCGTGTTGTCCCTAGGACTGGGGGCTGAATATTTTGACCTGTTGGATGGCCGACTGTTGGGGAGGCTGGCCCTGTTCGATAGTCCGTTTGAAGGGAAGGGTAGCTTGTTGAGTGACCGTGGTGGAGGCTCGGATTGCTCGAGGATGCGAGGCTATTGGTGATAGTTGGCCTCAGGAAACTGCGTACGCCACCTTGGGGATGATGAGCTGCCGTAGCCGCCTGGATTTCGAGAGGTGAGGGCAATATTGGCCTGGACGGCGAAACTGCAGAATTAGGTGGGACGGAGTGCGAGAGCAGTGGCTGGCGTGAAGGCTGAGGGAATCGTTGCTCTGCAGGCGTGGCAGGGACGGCTGGCGCAGCTGGCATCGAGACTATGGCAGTTATCATTAGCCGACTGGCGGTTGGCCATGTAGTTTTGGTTGTGACAATACTCACCTTGACGTGCCGATGGTGCTGGGATAAATCTTGAGTACTCGGCCGCGATGGCTCCCCGAGCGTCGTGCACCTGTTTGGCAGGCGTGTTGTTCCTCAAGAAATGAGCTTCATTGGCCTGGTCTCTAGCAAAGATTTCGTTGAGCGATACCGCTAGGCTACCGTCACTGACGCCGAGCCATCTCCGACTCATGGTAAATAGCATGGAAGTCAATAGCTGCGAGCCGCAGCCAAGGAGCTGGGTTATCTCTGATGCCAGAAATGGGTAGCGACGATGCTTCATAGCCTGGAGGAGGAACTCCCACCGGTGGACCAGCTGCCTCAAGAACGACCCAACTTCCTTTGTCACAGGATATTGCTCGAGGGATACGGCAAGTTCGGGTCGAGATTTGGGGAAATTCGCGAACCATGCAAGGTGTTCAGGTGAGAGAAGATCATTCTTTCGCAGAATTGTCTGTAATATCTCGCAGGCGGCATCAAGGTGACCAGGGGCCGCCAAGGGGCGAAAGAACTGATGGGCATCTGTCTTGCTGAAGGACCAGAGACAAAAGAGTTGATGGAGCGCAATATAGAAGAGATCTCGGCTTGCGCATGCCTCAATCAGGATCCGATACCGAGGCCTTTCGCATTGGTCGTTCAGACATCCCGCGCTCTCAAACTGCGCTATGCGGTCGGCAATCGATTGTCGCCAACGTGCTGCTATGTGCTCATCTCTTTGCTGTGACGCAGAGGACGCCTGCTCTTCGACACGCGCTCGTTTTGCTTGATGACCAATGGCGTGGGAGGCAAGGCCATCAGTGTTGAGAGATATTTGAGGGGGCGAAAGGACTTGGTTCCCCCCATCTGGTGGCCGAGGTGCTATAGTCTGGGCAGGCCGGGCTGGTGCTTGGGGGAAAGTGGAGGATAAGGCTGGGATCGGAGCCTGGTTTGGAATTGGCAAACCAAGCCCTTGAGGCGACGGAGGTGCATGTGCTTCGGAAATCAATATGCCAGCTTCGGCTTGCTCAATAGCGGGGATTGTCCTCGTGCCAGCACTACACTCTCTCCGTACCTCATGCGGAGCGAATCTTGTTGGAGGTATACCCTCGACATTACTGTTTGTTGCAGGCTGGGGGCAGTCGACTTGATTTTGGACGTTTGGGCTTGGTTCGTCGGTTGGTGCAGGAGATGGAAGGACCGTTGGAGTGCTACGCATTAAGTTAGCCTGGCTGTGAGAATATACGGCGCTTCCTACTCGGGCCAACGAGGAATATTTAGGCCTGCGGCCTAAGCCTAAGATAAGCCAAGATAATATCGCTGGCACGCAGGGAAAAGAGGTCTGGCGTTTTCGTACCTGTGGGTATTCATAATCGGCGTTATGGCTGGAAGGGTAGCCGAAACGGTAGCCGGGCCAGTCGCTGGAGCTATGTTTGGAAACCCTGTGTCCAAAGAATGGCTGAGCGAGAAACCCTCTTGCCGCAGAGTGTGAAAGCTTTGCGTAGGTGAGGCATGGTCGACAACGGGAGTGGGCAACTCGTGTTGTTGGCGACTGCGTTTTCGGGGAATCGAGCTCAGCCGGGGGGCTTGAGCAGCATTGGCCTCTACGGTCGAGCCATTCAACATCCACGACCTCCGGCCACCGAGAAGCGTATTGATGGTCTGGTTCGACGTTGCGATCTGGGCGGCGCCGGGAGACGGGGCGGTCCGGGTTTGGGAGGATCTGGGCGGCTGTGGCATTTCACGGTTCGACGGTGTCCCGAGAAGTTCTGTCAAAGATGTGTCAGCGATCTCAGCCCGTCGTCGTTTCAGAGAGGATGAGGACGCGGCACATACTACGCAGAATCTACTTGCAGATCATACCTCAGCCTCGCCTCTTTCTAAAATCAAGAGCTGAGGGATTGATCATGATTCAGCAAGCAGCTTCGGAGAAAAAGAGCCTGGAGATGGGGGTCCCAGTAGGTATCGCAAAGACTAAAGATAGCGAATGAATACAACGGAATGGAAGGCTGTACGATAATCGGGCTCTGTTGACGGATGGTGAGGGAGGAGGATAGGTAGAGGTGAAGTTGGATGGAGGAGGCGGAGAAACCCTGGTCCTTGGAAGCGCACGATGGGAAGCTGATGGGGTTGGCAGGGGCGACCGTGCTGGCGGAGATGGCAATCGCGACGACGTTGTCGTCAGGAAGGAGCCAGGGAGGCCGAGGAAGGCAAGAGCGACGGATTCCAACAAAGAGCCGTGCCAGAGACCTTGGGGCAGCAGGGAAAGTAATGAGAGGAGGGTAGGGAAGAGCCAGGCGCATGGTGGACGACGTTCTTTTATGAGTCTGGCTGCCCGGTCTGGCGTAGGCCGTTTGTACTTGTAAGTTGGCGCTCGCGTGCAGGTCGAGATGCGATTTCTATTGGTATGGTATGGGGGCTAGTGGGCTTGGGAGCCGACCGGGGGCGGAAGGATCGCTAATGCCTTTCAGCACTTTAGGCCGATCGAGCACTTTGACCAACCAACCTGGAATACCTACCTACATGCACCCATCCCATCTGTCACATCATTCCGGTCAGTTCTCCCCGCTGCGGAGGATGAGGAAGAGGGCTTGGAGAAGCGATGGTCTTTGGCCTGAGATACGCTGGGCAGGGAGCGCCTCACATTGGGAGAAGTAAGTAACATTTCCAAGATACTACTATGTACAACTACGGATACTCCTAGGTAGACTCTCCCGCAGGGACGGGACGGTAAGATGAACCTGGGATAATCCACTTCTTCCGCCCACTTCGTCATGCTACTAAACTATCCCCGAACTGGTAGGTAGGTATTCGTAGTTCGGTAGGTCGGTAGGTCGGTAGGAGGTCCTGACATCCCTCCCCTTAGGATTATCATGGAACGACAAAGACCTGCTTAGATTCAGCTCTAGAGGTACCTATAGATGGTTACTACGGTACCTACCTATCTTTGAGGTGGTACCTAGGTAGTTATCAGCCCTGCGATGCAACCTCCTTTGAAAAAAACTTGTGGGTGGGAATTGTAAGAACCTGGCCGTCAACTTTATGGGTGCGGGGTGTATCGGATACATGTCTCACTAGAAGCAGTACTAAGGTAGATTCCACCCACCTAGGTAGTTACCTCCCGACTGTTGTCAAATATCGGACTACGGAGTACTTCAGAGGAGGATACATACAGGAACTGAACAAAGGAACGGGGCACCGTCAGGTCAATAGTGAGAGACCTTGACTCAAACTACATATGTCAAGTCCACGACCCATGTTGATACCTACCTATCCTCGAATAGCAACATTACCCAGACTGGCTGGTTGCGCTGGTGTGGTTCTCTACGGTATCCCTTGGGAGGAATTAATAGTAGGTACGCAGATGTTCCGGTTGGATGGGTTTAGTACTCACAATGCGTGGATCCTTGTGACTGATCCACTCGATGCATTGGACAGTGCGTGGTGTTTGCGTGGTGGCTCTCGATATCCACGATCCATCCTCCCGGCGCAACAATCACATGGTTCGTATGGAGAAATGGAGCATTCAGACATCCGAGGATGCCTCTCTATGCGTAGATAGTCGCCCAAGGCTACACCCAAGTTCCCCGTGCCCTTGGTTTGGGGTTTTGGGTTACCATAATCTCATGCAATTCGCACTCCTGCAAAGTCCCGTCCCCAAAAAGAGAGGAAACGGTCACCGCCACCCCTCTCCTGATGCGCTTGTCTCAGGGCAAGGTACAAGATGATCCATGCATCAATCGGTGGGTTAGGTACCTTAGTCCTCTGAGTACCATCCTTCAACTTTCAACCATGTGCACTTGAGATGTTGTCGGTGATTCAATTTATCGGCACCTCACTTTTTTTTTTTTTTTTTAGAGATCTGCTGGAGACTTGGTCCGTCTTCTTGGAAGACTTTTCTTTGGGCATCGCATCCAGAGGTAATGAATGGGTTACATCAGTCATCTTCCATGATTCAGGTCATTCCTTTATCATTCTCGGGGAGAAGTACATGCCATAACTACCTCACGTCTTTCCGCTCGTCAGTGGGGACTAAGGTACCTTGCCTACGACATCTGCCGCGTCGCGCCGTACCTGTCGTCGTCACCTTGGGAAGCCGGGCAGTGGACGGGATGGAGAGGATGTTACTGTTTGGGTTCTCCTCCCCATCATCCATCCCACCACCATCTTGTCTGATGGCTCCTTCCGCACAGCAGACTTTTCGCTCTCCCCGAGTCCCGTGATTTTCCTTGTTCGTCTTCCGTAGATTCTGCAGCCACTCTGTGCGATGATCCTCCAACCCTTCATCTCTCTTCGCCATACTCTCAATCCTTAGTCCTTCTGCCCCCAACGCGGACGTCTTTGTTGTCCCCACGAGCAACCGTCGACACTACCTACCTACATCGAAGGCGACTTCTTCGGCACAAACACTGCTGGCATCCGAATCGGAAGGGCAAAACTCTCACCTACTGCGCGGCTGGCTGCATCACCCTCGTTCGCTAATAATCGTACTTTGCACTTGTGCCACCGCTTCACCTTGTTGTTCCCCCCGCAATCTTCTTCTCTTCGTCTCCTATTCGCTTCTTCTGTTTGCGCCCTCTTCGAAGCTTCAGCATCTTATTCGTCACCTCCACTACCCGCCTCGAACGCCTCATTTTCTCTCAAGTTCACATACAACACGAATGCCGACTGCTCCAAACAATCAAAATTCACCGTTCCACCCCCCCTGGTTCTGCGTCAGAGTCTGCCCTGAACATCTGAGCTGGCACCGCATCCCAAAATAGTTATTTTGAGGTTGGTCGCATCATAACCCCCCCTGTGTAGTGGAGGAGGCTGATGCAGTGTGGAAGTAACAAAACAGGGCCCGCGACTGCCGGGAGTGGGATTTAATCTTGTGCCTTCACGGAGAAGCTTCCACCTCGGGGACGAATGCCTGAGGTAAACCCCGTTAATACGAATACCTAAGGTTCCTCCAACATCTCGGAAACAATCCCTCGTAACTCTCCCCCCCCCCCCCCCCTCTCCCTCCCCCCCCCTCCCCCCCCCCCCTCTCTCTCTCTCCATCGACCTACGCCTCCTCTCACGCTACCATCTGCTTCTCCTCGAGCCCTTCGTTCTGGATTTCCTGAAACCTTGACAAGAATCATGAACAATCTGCGTCGCACCAATCACAGTCCTCCACGCTAGGTCCTCATTCGTCTCTTGCCAGGGACCACCCCTCCCGGCTCCCAACCACGGTCCACTCCAGCAAAGCATACCTTAGTGCACGCCCAAGCACCCACGGCAGCGCACCACACCACGGCACCACCACAGCCACACAAGCACCCAAGCAACACTTCCAGCTTCTGACCGCGCAACTCCATCTCTTTCTCCAGCCATCCCGCTTCCAAACACCAAACCAGCCCATAGCCAAAAGCCTTGCCACGCTGGCCTGGCGGATGGCGTCCGTCAAGCTTGTCTATCAACTTCGTATCCCCTCACTCGACGGAAACGTTCATTCTCTCTGGCTCTCGCTCCGACCCTCGCCCTAGAATACACGCCACTGTCCGCCAACGCCGCAACGGCTCCCGCCCTTGGACTGTGCATTCCCCGTCCCTAGCCCGACACCGAGCTCGACCATCCACCATTCGCCTTCTTTCCGTCACCATCGTCCATTCGCCCGCCCCATCACAGTATGTCCTCAAGAGGCCCGAATGAAGGCCCATCACGGCCCGACGTCGCCGACGTTTTGATCGTGATCCGTCAGTAGCTCCCTATCCGGCTTCTCGTTCCCCTCCCTGCCCATCACCCGCCTCCTATCGCAACCCTCCACTGACGTACTTCGCTGTTTGCAGACGATTTCCAAGCTCGAAGTTCCGACGAATTGAGCCTAGCAAAGGGTGACCGTGTTGAGCTCATAGAACGAGACGACGAGTTTGGCGATGGATGGTTCCTGGGCCGCCATCTGGTCAACAACAACACTGGTCTCTTCCCTGAAGGTCTGTGATTTTACTTCCATTCGCCCTTGTCCCTCGTGTCATTAACTCTAGGTAGTGTACACTCGGCCTGCTCCTAAGATTGTTCCAACCAGTGCTTTCAGCGCCTCGAAACCAATCATTTCCCACCATGAACCTGCTCACGACACAAGAGTAGTTGGAACCGCCGATGCGCTCCCCCGACAGGAACCCGTTTCCAACTCACAAAATGCGGCCATCGCTTCGCACCCGACCCCGAATCCGGTCACGCTGCCGCTGAACTCGGTAAAACCTGATCCTCCACTCGTGCCCGCCGAACCACCTTCGCTGCCCGTATTGAGCCAACTTGGTCGCCCGAATCAAGATAGCCCGGTTCTGCATGAGACCCTAAACGTTATTAACGAACACATCACCGACCTGCGATCACCATCGAGTAATGGCGGGCTCAGAGCTACCGCCACTGACTCGGGCAGCGAGTACAGCAGCACACCACTTGACCACCGAGCGTCCTATATCCACGGCGAAGAGACCGATGAGGAGGAAGAGGGTAATCACACACGCGACGAAGTTGAGTCTTGGTCTCCAGACGAAGTTGCTGAATACCTCTTTACATCGGGGGTGGAAAAACATCATTGCGAAGTCTTTAGAGACCAGGAAATCTCAGGAGAGGTGCTCCTCGGCATGGATCAAAGTTCACTGTTTATAAAGGCCTTCGACCTTGGCTCGGTCGGACGACGCCTGAAGACGTGGCACAAGATCAAAGCCCTCCAGGACGAAGTGAGTGGCCATGGGCTTGAGACGCGGCGCACTACGCAGACATACGGGAGTGATGGAACAGAGGAAGCCAGACGTGCGAGGAGCCGAACGAATACCCTGACCAACCGCCCTACATCCATCCAGACGAGACGACTTTCTCTGTCGCACACGCCAAAGGCATCCCCGACACTCGCTGTTCCGCTGGCCCAAGACAGTCCGACCCGCGCAAGTCATGTCAAGAGGCCCTCGGCCGCATCAGTCAGGGAGCTACACCATTCGCGCCGCCATTCATCCTCAACTGATTTCAACCATGCTGGTCCAGCCGGACCCTCTCCGGCCCCCAAAATCGCCAACGCTGGCACATTTCCTGGCGTTGAGGTAGCGCATAAGAAGCAGCCCTCATTCGACCGGAATTGGACACTCGGAAGCGCCTACTCTCAGAGTTCAGAGCGACCACTGTCGTCGACTGGCCTTCAGGATCTGCTCAGCCCCCCCAGCGCCGAACAAGAGTCAACCTCGACGACTGAGATGGACCGGGGGTACTTCTCGGGGACGGAGGTGGATGGAAGACGGCGGAATCTACTTCGGAAGCGTGACAGCGGCACAGAGTCGAGAAAATCGAGCTATGCCGAGGAACAGAGGGTGCGCAGCGCGACGGCCATTTCGCGACAGTCGAGATTCGGGAGCATCGGCTCGATGAACGAAGCAGCGATGTCCTCAGCGGCGCAAAAGTACTATGGTGTTCAAGCTGGGCCTCACAGGAGGACGGCATCGACCGCCACATCGGAGTCCTTGAGAGGTATGCCACAGACCAATAACGCCCCTTCGCCGACAGTCACGAAGCTGGATACCTCGGTCGGGGCAGTCCGCTCAACCGCATCGCCCATGTCGTCTAAGCATCAAGGATTCAACTCGGATTGGCTCGCTGCAGTGGTGAACAAGCCCATCGGAAGCATGCGCGCCATCTCTGACAATCTCGGCCTGGATCGTTCAAAGTCGGCGACACCCGTTGATTCGCCCAGCAAAGACTTTTCCATTGACTCGCCTGCACGCACTGGCTCGACTACGCCTTCAGGGGGGCCGAGCTTTGATCTCGAGTCCCCTGATGCGGCGAAGAGCCCCAGTACGACAACGACACAGGCGAGCAAGAATAGCCGAAAGAAGGGCAAGAAAGAGACGAGCGCCTACACGCGTGGTCTGCTGAAGATCCCTCCGCGGCAAGCGATGAAGGATGCGGATTACAGTGGATGGATGCGAAAGAAAAGCTCCAACTTAATGACGACGTGGAAGCCTCGGCTATTTGTCCTCAAAGGCAGACGACTGGCCTATTACTACTCGGAGGATGACGATCAGGAGAAGGGACTAATTGACATTTCGTTCCATCGAGTGCTTCCCGCCGATAACGAAAAGCTAACGGGTCTTCACGCCACCCTCACTAGTGTTGTTGGCGGCCAAACAATACCCACGAGCCAGTCCGAGGCCGAGCATCTCGAGAAGGGCGACGATTCTGTCTTTATCTTCAAGCTCGTCCCGCCCCGGACCGGCCTCTCGAAGGCCGTGAACTTTACCAAGCCAACAGTGCACTACTTCGCTGTGCCCAACTTGAAGCAAGGGAGGCTCTGGATGGCAGCGCTGATGAAGGCAACTATCGAACGCGACGACACGAAGCCCATTACCACTAGCTACCAGCAGAAGACGATATCCCTAGCCAAGGCTAAGCAAATGCGTCACCGGCCCCCAGCCCTAATGAATCTCGAGGAGGGCGCCGAGGACGAAATGGGCGCAGGGGGAAGGAAGGATTCCCAAGGCCTGGGTATCTCGTATGACGAGACGGACAGCGGGGTATCCGGTATGGACAAGTTGACGGCGCTGAAAGTCGAGGACGTCAAGCTGAACGTGGACTCTGGGGAGAAGGATAGCGCTCTTGCTCCGCACGCTGTATAGGGACGCGCTCGAAGGAGATGGCGCCCGATCCTGTTCTCGGACGTGGCTCACAAGGCCATGCCATCACATAAAAGTTGAAGGGCGGGTGCTTGACACCAATGATAGCGCCATTATCTTTTTCTTGCTGGCGTGCGGCGTTCGGGACTCTTTTACTCTTTTGATTTCCTTGAAAGTCGGCGCGCCTCGTATAGATTCTGGCCCATGATGGCTTGTGGGTTGTCGGGGCACCCAGCGATTGGCCTACCCATACGCCGGCCCGGGAAGAAAGACGACATGAGAGGGCGTATGGGTAGGCATTGCAACAAAGAAGAATGATGTGTCAAGATGACGATGACGAAGACGGCTTCTGTCAGTTGTTTCGAGCATGGAGTGCTGGGTGGTATGATGAATTGGGGGTTTTCTCTGGACGGTTACATACTAGCGACTACAATTTCTTTCTTGATCTTAATCTGAAAACAAATATCTTGGTCATGTCGAGTGAGGTCGGTCCGCGTGAAGTTGAATGAGACTGGATAAAGCCGGAACCATACTCAGCTATCCATACATACATACACCAGAGAACTCGGCACGAATGAGAAATGGGTCTCTAGTCGATGATGACAACGGCGGGTTAGTGACAAGGAACACCCAAACGACTTGGACGAACGGTAATAGAGATCAAGTTTTGTAATTCATTCGCGTAGCATGCTCTATCTAGAGGCATGGATGGATATCGATCAACAAGGGAAAACAACTGGCGGCATGTAGTTACTCGATTCAACCCCCCTAAAAGACTGCCCGCCATTTCACCCCCATCGAGATAAGCTTCTCTGAGCTGCCACTACGTGAGATTGCGTTTGCGTTCTGGCTTCAGGCCCGCGCTGATCAGAAAGGTATGAGGCGAGTTGGACAGATGAATGATATCCAACACGCCGGGTTCGTGCTCGTCGTTAAACTCTTTAAACGCCCCGAAACGTGAGTAGGAAAATGAAAACACAGCAACCGCTCCCCACACCCTGGCCCTTAAACCCTTCCCTCTCATGGCGAATACCCGGAGAGCTGCTGCGTCGCGGAGGGGGGAGGCGATGAGAAACGAGGAAACGAGGAAACGAATTCCCATTTCCGCGACAGAGTCATCAAGCGGCGCCTTGAATCTTTTGGTTCATACCCGTAAGGAGTTCTCGGAGTGACTTCATGAGATGTTGCTCCAGCGCTTCGAGATTGCCAATCGGGGGTTCGCCAGCTGCAGGTGGAGGTACGGTGCTCGCATCTGTCAAGCCCAGAACGCGGTCGATGGCGGAGAGGGCGACAATCTCGGCTTTTCCTTCACCCAGTTTCTCTTTGAGTGCCTGGATGGAAACCTTCTTGAAGCCAACAAGGGAGGCCAGGACCGTCGCTTCTATGACGGGTGGCATGGCGTTTGCAGGAGAAGCTGAGGCGGTCGGGTTCATTTTCTTCATAACACCTTCGATTACTTGGCGGATACCCTTGATACAGATGGCCTCGAGGCTTTCGTTCTGCGTAGGTTCCTTCTTGAGGCCGAGGCATCGATTAATGGCTGACATGACGATGTCGTCCGACTGTGGGTTGCGAGCCCGTTTGAGATTCTCCAACAAACCCTTCTTGAGGCCAACAATTGCTGCAAGAAGAGTCGGCTCGATGACGGGCCGGGCTGGGACAGGGGCGGCTGATGCCTCGGAAGGATGACTTTGGGAAGCAGCAGCATCTTGCTGCGTGGCCGGCGCGGGTCCAGGCGCGGGCGTCGTCCCGGCAGTCGTCGCGGGGGCCTTCTGAGCAACCGGGACAGCTGCCGCTGCCGGCGGTGCTGCCGATGGTTGCCCAACTTCGGTCTTGGGCACAGGGGCGGCCGGGGGTGGCGGCTTCGGTGCGTAGGGTGAGCTGTAGGCACCAGGCTGAGGCCCTCCAAGTTGTGGCCGAGCAGGAGCTGGCGGTGGGGGGTAGGCCGGCAGTTGCGCTGGAGCCGGGGGTTGAGCAGCCACGGCTGGCGCAGGCTGGCCAGGCGACGATGCAGACGTCCCATACGGTTGGGCTGGCCGGGCTGATTGGCTTCCTTGGCCCTGCTGCGCGTTGTATCCGTGGACCTGGTAAGCCGAAGGTGGTTGGCCTTGGGGGTACCCAGGCGCGCCAGGTTGAATATGCTGGGCCGCATTGTATGGATAGGGGTATTGTCCATACGCCTGGGCTGCTGTGGCGGCGTTCCGATCCGGCGAGGACGCCTTCCGCTTCTTCCCAGCATCAAGCTCGACTCCCGGGACACGGGACCATAGGTTGGTCGACTCGTCTTTCTTGAAGGCCTCGTTCCCAATGAGGTTGTGACGGACACTGCTCTCCCATCCCTTGGTTTCTGTGTGGAAGTAGAACCACGGATATCTTTGGGTTATTCGTTTGTAAATCTGTTTGAGAGTGAGACCATCTGGGGCCGCAGAGAGAGTCTCATCAATGAGCACGCCGTAGTTCTTGTTAGGCTTTTGCAGTTGCTCGTCCGTGTAGTCCTCTATTTGAAGGACCAGCGGCGGCGACTTCGGCCGTGCTTTCTTCTCCTTCCTCTCCCTTGCACGTCTCTCTGCGTCAGAGCCTTCTGCGCCATCCTCTTTGGGCTTTCTCGGTTTGTACTTGCGCTTCTCTGGCCGCTCACCGGCATTATCTGGCAGCGGGTGCTTCCTCGGCCGACCGACTTTGCGCTTAATGGGGGGTTCAGCTGGTGCTGGCGGTGGCAGTGTCTTCTTGGCCATCTCCTGCTGTTGCTTCTTAAGCAGACGCTGCTCTCGTTTAGACATTATGCCGTTCTTGGGGGGCCTTCCGGGCCCTCGCTTCTTGGGCATCTGGGGTATCAGGGATTGTGGTTCGGGGAAGGGTTCTGGCTGGAGGCCCGTTGTCATCTCCTGGACAGGCCTCTCTGCTCTCACTTCAGACTCTGGCAATGGCTCCGGTTCTGGCTCCGCCTCCGCCTCTGCCTCCGCCATCTCAGCTGCTTCGGCCTCCTCGGCTTCCTCGGCCTCCTCCTCCTCCTCCTCACCAAAATCAGACAATTCGGGTGGGCTTGCCACCTCAGAGAGCTCATCACTTGTGTCGTGAACCGCGCCATTAATATGGGCAGACTCAAAGTCAAAACTCATCTCCTTTCCACCCTGAGCATGTCGCTTCTTAAGCGCCGGGGCTGGTTCCTCCTCGACGTCTTCTTCGGCGCCCGTGCGCCCTCGCTCAACCCCGTTGATCATGAAGCGAAAGTCGATGTCTTTAATCTGTAATCGATCCCCTGACCTTAGTACGACCTTTTCGCTCTTGTAGTGCACCTCCTCGCAAAAAAAGCCATTCTTGTGCAGGGGGATTGCCTCGAAGACGCCTTCGTCTTGGTTGTACTGGATTTTCAGGTGCTCTCGAGAGATAGCCTTGGTCTTGGTTGCGATATTCGGCCCTGGTGAGTGAATGCCGATGAACGGAATATGAAATGGCGAAGGTCTCAAAGATGTCAAGTCTACAGCGGCAGCGCCAGGAGTATGCGACACATACTGCCGATTCGAAATCATGTTTTCCTGCGCTTGAGCTTGCGCAAGCGCCACCTCGTCGTTGTCGTGCTGCGAAGAACCTTGGGTGCTTGTCTTTCTTCGCTTTGCGGGCCGGCCATTCCCCTCGTCATCCGACTCGGGGCCCAGCATTCCACCCTCCTCGCTCACGTAGGATTTGCTAAACTTGCTACGGTCGGGCATGATGGGTGATGGAGGCGGCAGCCCTCTGCTAGCGTTGTCCTCGACACGGCGCTTGTATTCCTCTGTGCGCCTCTCGTCGCGGCGCGCCTGCTGAAGGGCTCGCTGATCTCGCCCGATAATGACAGCGTAGGTAGTCATCTGGAAGACACTATCGGCAAACTCGATGCGCGCAAAAGACTCGAGGGCCTTGTCGGTACTGGGTTGATGGAGAGCATCGCCCGGGGTAAGACTAGAGAAAGCCCCATCCATCGGGTTAGGTAATGTGACTTGCGAAGGTGTGACTGTAGGCGGCGGCGACATGGCGGTGGGAGCGTTAGACATGCTGACTAGTGCCATCATCATCATGGCCTGCTGGTTCAGGGACGCCATGGCGGCGGGCGTGTAAGGCGTGGAGGGGATGAAGGGCTCGGAGCCCGTCAGAGTGTGTCGCGGGATGTGTAGCTGCATTGGTGTTGTTTGCTGTTGCGGCTCGGAGGGGTTTGACGTTTCGCCAGGGTTATCGGCGGGAGGAGCATCAGGCATCGGATGGTCATCATGAACTTGAGTACCTCGGACGTCCGACGAAGCTAGATTCTGGCGCTGGTTCGTCACGGCGCTATCGGTAACTGAAGCGGAATGTTTGATATCGCTGCGAATGGCGCGGGCGGGGGGCGGGTGTTGAAGGGGGGGGTATCGAACCTGGAGCGATTTGCTCCGACCGTGAAATGGAGGTTGGTTCTGCGGGATCTGCTGTCAACGCTGCAGACTTGGATGCGACTGCTGAGGCTGATGCTGATGTCGGAACAGAATGTGGAGCCGAGACAACGGTCGAGGATGGTGGAGGAACGGAAGTTGATGATGGATCAGCAGGATCTGGAGTTGTTGTTGTTGTTGCCGATGCGACGGGTATTGCAGCCGGAGCTGATGAGGAGGACGTAAACGACGAACTAACGACCGGGGTAGGACCGATCCTTTGGGAGGAAGGTTTTCCACTATTTCCCATATCGTTTGAATGCGTAGGCGGGATTGTCGCGGCCGTGACGGGGGTGGTGGCCAGAGCCGGTGCATTCGCGATCGCGAACTGGGGAATCGGGACGGAGTCGCTTCGATGGCCGCCGCCGTTAGGCAGGCCATTGCCGCTGATGGACGAAGTCATCGCTGCTCGTGGTGACCAGCTCCTTCGTCATTCGCCCTCTCCAGCGGGGTTGGAATTGACGGCGAGGGTCTCGACGGAGGAAGACTCCCGGAAGGCCGAAATGCTGGCAAATGCCTTCGTGGTTTGGGGGGGGGAGGACGGAGAATAAAAAGGTCGAGCAAGACGAGGCTTTCCGCCTTGGCCCTTTGAGCCGCGATATCTGGGAGGGTCAGAGGGAGGAGGCTGCTCGTTGTGATTGGTCCAGCAAGGGGACCGCCTTCCTTCACGGGCTCCGAGTCCCCTCTTTAGTTGGCGATGGCTCCTGCCACTAACACTCACCAGGGAAAGCGAGGAAGGAACAACGGCAACGACGTTGGAACGATCGACCTCCTACCAATCATGGATGGGATGGAGAGTTCCTTCCTCTTTCCTATCGTCACTGGTGTTTTCAAAATCTCAGCGCTCAGTAGGTAGGTACCAAGGTAGGTAGGAAAGAGCCTTGCGCATACGGGAGGGAACCTTGACAACCCGGAAGACTTGATTCAAAGTGTCTACCTTAGGTAGGTAGGTACCTCAATTCTAAGTTCAGGCGCTCCTTCTCTGCGTCAGTGGCATCTAGTTCGTTCGTTCACTGTACCTACCTACCTACCTACCTACTTACCTACCTACCTTATTAGGTACTTAGTACTACTATTCAGGCACATGGGATGGATCTCCAGTCGGGCAGAGAGACAAACGGGGAACGGCCAGAGCTCCCTTCAGTCAGTGATTCATATCCCCTGTAAACTTGCTGCTTCTTCTATCTAGGTCAGCCATATTTTTCTAGGCATAAGTTCATGTTCATCACACCATGTAATTGCTTTTTTATTTTATTTTTTAACCCCTTTTTTTTCCCTCTTCTTTGATTCTGCTAGTTTTGATTTGAAGCTCACTTCACACCTTGCTCCAGTCTATGCGCGACAGTTCTTCTCTCTCGCTCTCTCTCTTCAATCAGTGATTTCATTACCAGGGATATCCGTGCATTGACCGTCTTCTCAAGAGGCTGTCACCTCTCCAACCGAATCCAAACAATAGACGCGTCTTCGTCCAGCGCGTATTGCCACTCCACAACTACTAACCTACCTATATTTCGACGTCTCCTCACCACCAAACACACATCCACTCAATCGTTGACATCACAAGACACAATCAGTCCACAACTATGTTCCCCCTCAAGAACGACCCAAGCCGAAATGCGAATGCTTTATCATTGATCCATAAACTTACAAGAGTATCGGTCCTCATTTCATCCACTTGCTAAGCTTATAGTACTCGACATCGCAAACATCAACTCGATCGAGTACGATCCACACGCTCGCTACAGTCTACCGACAGGTAACAATCAAGAAGGCAAACAGCTAGCTACTTCGACACTGCGGGAATGGGAACTTTACGAAAAGGCAGAAAATGAATCAGTTACGCCCAACTCCTCCATATTGTTCAATAATCTCAAATCACTTCCAAAGAAATCAATACGCTGGCTCCCTGACAAATCGAAGGCCATGCAATGTGTATTCCAACCTCAAACTTCGCATCACTAGGACGGTAGATAACGAGATTGCGTGGATATCATCGAAGAAGTGCGTCGCGTTCGCCTGGGAAGCCTCCTCGACTGGACTGCCACGCTCCCACCCGCTCCGCCAACCGATAGGCTGCATGGCACAGGATTCCTCCCGAGAACCCGACAGCGTCGTTTCGGAACGCCAGGATTCCCGCAGTGGTCGTCAGCATGACGGTCCATCGCTCGGCTCGTTCCTCGTCCGAGAGATCGCGGTGTCGTCGAAGTCGTCCGGGGGTATGATCGTAGTCCTGTCGCGACGACGTCCGCCACAGGTCCGGTGCACCCTGGTTGAGGCTCTGACCAACTTTGGCAAGCTCGAGGCCAGCTGCCAGAACCATGATACCCAAGAGGCTCTTGGGATAGTGCCGTAGGAGGTCGACGAGGGTCTCGCCAAAGAGAAGGCCCAAAAACACTTTGAACAGCCCGAGCACGATGACACTGGCTCCGCTGCGTGCTCCAAAGCGATACTGCGCAGCAAGCCCACCAGCTCCGTGACAAACGGGCATACCACCAAACCATGTACTGGTGAGGTTCATCAAAGCCACGCTCACGCCGATGGAACCGACTGAGGGCGTAGGAAGTTCGGGCAGGAGATCATGAGACAACGCGCTCACTGCGATGACAGAGTTGAGCGTCGTCAGGGGAAGCTGGCCGATGGCCATCCATAGTGCAGGTGAATCGCTAGCCCCGACCCATGTCGGCATAACAAAGTGAGGACGCCAGACGTGGAACCATGGCAGACTCTCGTTCGAGGCAAGAGCTTGGATAAAGGCAATCATTAGTGCAAGCAAGAAGAAGAATAATGCGTATGGGAAGCGTGGAAGCTTCTGTGTGCCGATGAGGGCCAGAAAAGCAACCAAGGCCCATAGTCGGTTATCCAGAGCCGGATGAAGCCAGTATAGCGGCTGCAGCAACGACGCGCCCGCGCCGAGGATCAACGAGAGGCCAGCTCCGAGTTGAATACCCTTCACAACGGGGATAGGAACCACCGCCACAGCCCATCGCAGCAAGCCCGTGACGCTCATGACCAGCACGGCAGCGCCAACCCACTGACCAGCAGCAGTCACAACGCTCATGGAAGAATCACCTCGTCCTGAGAGAGCTGCCGACGCGATAGCCTAGGAGATATGCCAAGACGGAGTAGTTAGCAAACGCCCCTGCTGCATGTACTCGGGAATAGGTAAACAAGTAAGGTCCTGAACGGGCCTTTACCTCCCTTGCGTCCTTGAGTTTGACAGGAAGCTAGGCAAACCAACCTTCATGGGCTGCACAGGCAGGGGAATGCCGTAAAACATCCCGGTGAGAACATTAAAGAGGCCTGAGAAGACGAGGGTGGTACCAAGATGGATGGAGCCCTGGGCAGCCAGAGCTATGGTGAGTGGCAATAGGGTACCCAGATCGCCAAGGGAACCAGAGATCTCGGCCCATGGCGCAGCACGAAGAGTCGCGAGGTTATTCTGATTAAGGCGACGGAGGTCGCTGAGCCACGTTGGCGTCATGGCTTGGGTTGCTTTTCCCGGGGTTTGCAGAAGTTGCTGCTTGCAGCCTGCGTTGTTGGTAAACCACCTCCACCACAAGACAAGAGCCACCCGCGATGGCTGACTACGCCGTCAACCAGTAAGAACCACGAGGCCAGAGTCAAAGCCACTGTATGAAGCTGACAGGTTGGTACGTATGTATGCACACTTCTGTTATTCCCACGCAGGCTGCAATTGACGGTAGCGGAGAAAGAGCGAGTGTTCGCCGAAGCGCCCGGACACAAAATGGCGCGACTTCTGGCACCTGCAAGTTGTGAGTCGCGATAGGAGTTCTGTCTACGTCAGTGGAAAGCTCCCGGGTGACTGTGACCAGTATGAAAAAGCCGCAAAATGCACGGGACCATTGAATCCCAGTCCCATGTCCCAGGGCGATCACTCAGTCAGACAGATTTGCCTGATACCTACATACAACTACCTACCCTGCGCTGTCTCGCCCTGTGCATCCACGTGTGTAAGTCAGGCATCTCCGTTTTCCCCGGAGATGTTGGCCAATCGCCCGTTATGTACAGAGTAGTTGCCGGACATCGGCTCACCGACAACTCGAAAAAACCACCCAAGAGCCGATAAGAAAGGGACCCGCAAACGCCGAGAGAACCAAGAGCCAAGTTCGCCGCCCCAAGCTTGCCAAGGAGAGTGGCAATTCTGGACTACATATGGTCGATGCACATTTGCCAAGGGCCAAGCAAGGTAGGTTGCTTCAAGGATATGTATGGGACCTCGAAATCTTCAGTATCCCGCTCAGAGTTGACGGACAGAATGGCGAACTAGAAACAATGGGTGAGCCATGCAACTTGATGGGGGGCGTGCATGGAGCACGCGGCTTGCTGGTTGCTGGAGCACAGCTTGGGAATCCGCTCCTGTGCAACCGACTAATACAGCCGATCCATTATGAATACTGGGGCTCTGGAGAAGGACACAAGAGGCACAGAAATATTTGGTTGTTCTGTGATAAATGGCTGCACGCGTAACATGTAACATGGGGTGTATGCTGGAGATCTTCAAGATGGATGTCTCATCCCAAGCTTCATTGGGGGACGACCTGCTTCGCTAAGAACGTACCCCATACTTTGCCGCGGCTCGTCCCTGGCTTGGCTCAGATGCACTCCAGCGGATAGTCGCGACAACTTGTGGTGATGGAGGCATGAGGATGGGACATGATCCCCGCGTCGACATAGCAGCTATGGGCTGTTCGGGGCGGGGAGAAGAGGAAGCTTTTCAGGCCCCGTCCCGAGTCGCAGGTAGGTTGTCATGCGAAACACGGACAAGCATGCGACGTGCCTTTCCAACAGTCAGCTAATTCAGCCACTAAGCCTCTCGAGCGACGGCGTTGCCCGCTTGGGGGCGATGGATGAATGCATGACTTTGTGGTTTGTGATGATGCCCTCGGCAACAATCTCGTGCACATGACCATGCACCATTTCGAGCCGATCATGAATCCTCCTCAAGCAACAGACAGATCCCGACAAAGGTCCGCGGTCGGTCAATTCTTAATACATACGAATAGAAAGGACTTGGACCCGTGGCTCTGGAGGCTGGTCTCGATTATGTTATAGACTGTATCCGCCTTTTGACAAGGCCAAGCTATGAGGTCATCGGAGCGCCTGTCGCGGAGAGCTGGCGACTGGGTGGCGGGGCCTCGTCTCGGCCCCGGGAACAAATCGGCATCTGGGGAGCAATTGGCACTTCTCTCCCTCGTCTCCCGAATCTTCCAAGCGGGATTTGTTGCAATTGCCCTCGGGCTGTCCAGCAAGGGCCTGGTCCAGGCGGTGGACATGGCAAGGAAGAGCGCGGGATGGCATGGATTGGATGGCAGGGCATGGGATATCAGCCAGGGCCAGTGCCTGGGATGATGGAATGCACTGCCAGTGACGCTTGCAAGCCCTCCGTCGTGGAGGACGGACCAGTCCAATGCAGGAGCATTCAGTGGTCAGCTGCGTGAGGACTGCATCGACAAATCCACTTCTCTGGACTCCACTCCTTCATGGCCCCCAGGTCCCAGTTCCAGCCCAGTCCACCAAGATGCGATACTCTCTGAGGTCCCTGTCGTGCACGGCGGCGAGGAGCGGGTGTCGGGATGAGGCCTTTGTTTGCCCATGACGTTGGAGGAGGGGTTATCTCGTTCGCTTGGTTTGACTCGTGAACACGCGAAGTCTCTATCCGCAGACCTAGGACCTCAGACAAGGGCGTACAAGATGTCAAAGGCACTCGGTTAGGTCGGAGACGAGAGTGGTTTCCAATGGCGCCGGAAACAGACGAAGTGCGCTTCTTCCCGGCATTGGTGTCGTTTGGGGTGGTTTCGAAGGTCGTTGGTCTCGGACATAGCCTGCACAGTATTGCCATTCACTGTGGAGAAATTATGGAGACCATTGGAGGAGCTTTGAAAGCATTGGGAAAGAAATGGGAGCTGTCATCAGTCATTGCAGGCAGAGAGGCAGGTGCGCTACCTGCTGGCCGACGTACCTACCTGTCAGGAAGATGGGCACAATGGAAGAGATGTGGGAGAGGGATTTTCGTGCAAGAGTCGTCGTAACGGTATCAATTGGAATAGGAGCACCAGAGTCATGCATCAATGGTAGGAATTGAGACGCCGATCAGCTCATTGAAAAGCAAAGACATGAAAATGGAGTTTGTAATTAAACCATGAAAAACAACAACACGAGAAAAACAGACAAATGTTAAGATATGAAGAATTGAGGCCCAGAACACTTCAACGTAGCTGGTCATCTCCGTAACGGCACGACGACGGAGTCACTCTGAGATTGACTCCCTAGCGGCCCCCTTCTGCAATCTCTTTCTTGCAGCTCGCCGGCAACCTATTCCCATCATAACAATAATCGACTTGCTGGTACTATCAGACGGGGCCTCCCAGCCATGTTGGTTGAAATTCGCGCAGCCTCATCCGGGCTCCCCAAGCACTACCAAAAAAGACCCAGACCCAGACCATGATTTTCTCGTGGGAGGGAGGGAGATTGAGAGGCAGGTACTGGTACTAAGCCACACACTGTGCGTGCACTGTATTCGGTTGGTCAACCTATCCATTCCTCCAGGCTGCATGCCGCGCTCTGCACTCTGCGCTGCGCTGCGGCTGCACGCATCATTTGGCCTCGTGGACCATGGGACGTGGGCCCTGTGGGATGGAGCTCAAATCGGCCAAGACTTCTCCACATGGCCCATCTTCACCGCACCGCGTCTACTGCCGTGTTCCGAGTTACCTACACCCTAGCTTCCCTCTCGTCAATTTTTTTCTTATTTTTTTTTTCTTTCTTTTATCTCTTGCACTTTGCTGGTGTTTCGTACATACCTTACCTAGCCGTACAATACCGGCTTGAGGGGTACCGCGCCAAGTACCTTGGACTGCGCCAACCTCTTGTGTCCAAGCGGCCCGTTCGTGGAGAATGTCGTCTGGGGAGGACATTAGCGAGGCATTGGCTCGGCGTGGCAAATGGAAGCTTTGGAATCGAGGGCAGGGGACTTGTGGAACCAAAGTAGCTTGTACTGTTGAAGCTACCTCGATGGCAGGTATGGGTTCTGTTGTGACCAACTTGATGCTCAATTGAGTCCATGTAATCGCTCATCCATTATGCCTCGCCTTAGTGCTTCCCCCCCGTTATCTCTGGTTTCCCAGCCATCCGGCGCTTCCCTCGTTCCGCTGTATCTTTCTCCGACCCATCAATTGATTATGCCTTGCCTAGGTACGTTACGTTATGCACCTACCTAGTCGAGTCGTAGTCGTCAACCTCGGTCATTCTCTGCGCTCCTCGCTCCTCCTGTCAGATCCTCTGTTCTCTTTCCTCCTACGTTGGAGTAAGCATGAATCTTTAACCTCTTGCTTCACTCTTGAATCAATTGACATGCTTAACTGCCCACTGGGGTACTGTACAGCCATCTGAATATGTTTATTACAGTTCGCAGCCCCCACGGCCCCATCCATCGCTTCCATGTTCTGTGAAAGTCCCACTTCAACTCTTGTTGTTGTTATTGTTGTCCGTCGCATATCAAACTGGAACATCATCATAAAACTACCTAATCCACTTCCCTCGCTCATCCACTCCCTTCCAACAAACCCGCTCGCTGGACCTTGCCGCGAATCCGTGTCACGTCACAGTGTGTGCGGTCTTTTTCTTCTCTTACCGTATCTTCTTCTGCTCTTGTACAGTGCAGAGTGTAGAGTAGGTACGTAGCGACCTAGGACACCTGCTGCCGGTGCTGGGGACGTGAGGCAGGTGGTGCTGGATACTGGATGCTGGTTTATCCCGCCACCCACCCTCTCCATCCGCCCCCCCCAATCCCTGCTCTTGGTGTACCCACCCTCCGACAGACGGGAGACACAGAGCGAGACCCTGGCCTGGCTCCTCCGAAGCCTGTCCAACCTGCGTCTGCTTGCTTCAATTGTTTGCCTTCTTGCTCTCGCTGGCTCGCTCCTTGGGTCCAGCTAAGCCCGGCCGGATCCATCCCAAGAGGACGCCCCAAGCTTTTTTTTTCTTCGGGGTGTGACGCTCGCTGCTCCACTTTTTGAGACCTTTTGATGTCTCTTGGTGTTGGGCGGTCGATCAACAAAACCACAGCTGAGCCCTCCTTCGCGACCTGTTTCTTTTGCTGCTTCTTCATCACCCTCCAAGCTTGCAAAGGTAGGCCATTTCCTTTGTGTGTGTGTCGTGTTGCTGCTGCTGCTGCGCATAATCTCCCCCTCTCCATCACTCTCCCCCAAGACCATTGGAAACGTCGTTGTCATCTTGACCATCATCATCACCACCATCGTCGTTATCATCACTCTTCGGCTCCCGACGAATTGAACTGCCGTCGTTTTCGATCCTTCCTCGCTCGCTCCGGCCACCACCGCCTCTGTGCGCTGCAGACCCCGGCAGAAACACCTTGGCTTACTGCGCCAGGGTCACCACACCCATGACGCTCGCCAAGATGCCCAGGCCACGCCTGTTGGCATCCTGCGACTCGATCTGCCAGCTCGGCCATTGAATTGCGGCTTCGTCATGGTCTTGGGGTTGACGCATCATTCGTCCATCCATCAATTGGTCTTTGGGGGGATTAATCTTTGTCACGGAATCCCCTCGTTGCCTTGGCGATGCTGCCTCTTTTTCCAAGCCTCATTTTCCCTTTTTTACGAAGTATATCGGAGCTTTGGGCTAACTCTGTCGCTTTTTCCCTCATCTAGCAATCTCCACTCTCCCGTCGACACAATGGCTGCCATCAACGCCCTCATGACCCGCGACGAAGTCGTCAACCAGCTCGTCAAGCGCCAGAACTGGGCTGCGCAGGAGCCTGGTGTCATGGTCGTCTTCTGCATTGTTGGTGTTGGTAAGTAACCCAAGCGCTTTCATTCCGGCCTCCAAGAAGAGCCCATTATTAACACTCGTTGAAGTTGCTATTGCTCTCACCGGCTTGTTCATCCACAAGTGCCTTGCCAACCGCAAGGCCAATAAGTCCGTGGTCTAGATGCGAGGAGACCAGGGATCGAGAGAAGGAGGTGGAGGGTGAACCGGAGTGCACATCTATGAGCGTCGTTTGACTGTGCTCCGGGGTGAAGTGGTGTTACGACACGGTGCCTTCCACGACACGCCGGGTGATCGACTGTGATCCCGTATTCCAGTCTCAGATATCGACTGCGTCCCCCATCCATTCCTCGCTCACCGCCGCTGTCAACCAAACCCTCGCTTTGGAGCGAAGCCCCCAGCGGCAATATGAGCGCTCTTTGTACATAACATACCCGCCGCCAACTCTAGTGGGACAAATGTGCTGGAGGACGGGCTCTCGTCAACGTGTTTGTGGTCAGGTGGCTCTATTCTATATTCTAATACTACTGATACCTACCTGTTTTTGAAGCAAGCAATTTTGGCAACGTTCCAATCCTTGACTCAGATGCCTTTGCGAAAACCCATGTGATTGACCATTATCCATAGTTAGGTTGCCCAGTAACAGTTGTCGCATATGATTCACCGAGCCGATGCGGTGCCTCGGCCTGTGGGGGGATGCATTCCTGCACCATGTTCGCTGTGGAACCAAGCCATGTCTCAGCCATAGCTGGTATATATTGGCAGGCGAAGGATTCAGGCGCATCGAATCATGTTTTGTGTCCTTCGAAGTTGGTATTCGTGTAATCATAGGCTATCCCGCTAATCATCTTGGGCAATTCCTGTTCCATCTATCTCTATAAACCGCACAATGGTTGTGCATTTCTATCCCAATGGCTCGCTCGAGGAACCAACCAGCAGAACAATTAAAACCCCTCCTTAGCCAGCATATCAGCGATATCGAGGTAAAACGCAATTGCGTTAAACGTCCGTCGCATCCCCATCCATTCCCTCACCGTCCACGCGAAGCGATTCGACCAATTGATCAGATCCAAGTGACTCACTCCCAACAATGTCCCCTTGTACGTCCCCCATTGGCTACTCTCCACGCTCACAAGTCCGTCATTCGGTCCCTCTGCCTCCGTCATGACCGCATGCGGGTGACGGAATGGACTGAGCAACGGAAGATTCTCCACAGCAGCGCCGTAGGAGAAGTACCTCACGTCTGGCGCGTCCGGCGTGCTTGGATTAAACTCCTCTTCCATGTACCGCCGAGTCAGCTGCGCGAACGCCGCGGTCCCTAGACCTGCCCGCTCAATTGTGCTGTATAGTCGTGGAAGGTGCAGCGGTGCGACTTGCTCGTCGAGGAGGTAGTCCGCGAAGGCGCTCCCGCGATGCGGTGTCGCGACGGTGACGAGGGCGGCGACACGGACGGGCAGCGGCGAGAGATGGGAGAGCATGTAGCGCGCGTCGAGGCCGCCCATGCTGTGTGCGATTATCGTGATGGCTTCGGGGGATGGTGCGTGGGATTCGAGGGCGGAGCGGAGAGCGGCAGCGCGATCGGCGATGGAGGAGGAGGGGGGGACGGAAGGGGTGAGTACGGTGACGCCCTGGGCAGCAAGGGCATCTTTGATGCCATGCCAGTATTGGAAGGACGGGAGGAAGGAAGTGAGTTGGAGTTCAGAGAAGCCGAGGAGACCGTGGGCGAGGACAATTGGGTACCTGGGTGTTTCTATAGATCTCGTTAGTCGACGCCGTGTTACATGCAAGTCAGTGGTTTGGAGTGCCGCAGACAGCAGGGCCTCACCATATTTGTCCCTGATCTTAGCATAGTCGTCCGAGATCTGTCTCCCGAGAGCTCGAATCCGAGGGTCTTCATCGCGCCGGAGCGACGGGCCTGTTGAGAAGCTCTGGCTGGATGTCCGGAGCCATTGCGCACGATACAGCAGCTCTGAAGCTACCAACGCCGGTACTTGACACCGGAGGAGGCTTCTACTCATCTCCTCTTTGTCACACGAGCAGCAGGGGGGCGGGGAGGAGGGAGGTCGTTCTGCAGCTTGCCTGTGTGGACTCGTGGAATTTGTGAAGATCCATGTGACGTCACGGATTGGTTGTGTGTGGCTTTCGATGGTGGAGTTTGTGGCGTGGTGGGTAACGACGGGAGGTATAGGGTAAACGTTGTGACAGGGACAGAAGGTTGAATGTGAAGGAACATTGCGACAGAGGACAGTAAAGAGCGTATCGGTTACTACTTAATGGCAACGTATGAATGATGGAGATTCCGCCAGTCACTATGATAGATTCTCTGGTAGCCTTTAAATACCCGGAAACTAATTCACGAGAGTTCCAACTCAGATCATCTGAATCTTCCCCAACACCGAATACGTTGACAACAACTCCACTCGTCCGCATTCATCTGACGATTCTCCTTCTTCATGATGTACTTTGTATCAAAACTTGGCGGGGAGGGGGCACGCCGCCGAGATTCGTGGATCGCGGTAGGTTGATCCCTAGGTTCAAGCGGGTTTCCAGGTCCTTCAATCGATCCTCATCCCAGAGTGCCCGAACCAGATACAATCTATCCCACACCCGGCGGTAAAAGATGGTGAATAGCCAAAGTTCCCACGCCGGCCTCTCCCAGAGGTTGGGATGGCCTTGGGGAGGCCTCATAATTATGGGAGGTAGTGCTGAGTTGTTGACGTGAGAGAAGGTTTCGTGATGGTGAATTCCCGCAGACTCTCACCATCGAGCCCTTCCAGATAAAGAAGGAATGGGTAGCCCTTGGAGCAGAGATACTGAAGATATTTCTCCTCGCTACGCCTGTCGCGGGACGTGAATTTCAGCTCCCGCTGGAACACGGACAGCTCGATTTGCCCTCGCAACCTGTCCAGACTCTTCTCAACTCTCCCCAGTAGTCGTTTGAGTCTGCAAAGGATAAAGTGTAGGATAGAGTAGAACCTATCTGCCTTTTCTAGGGTTCTTCTTCTGTGATTTCCGGTAAGTCGGCGGTCGAAAAGGTGTTTTCGGATGTCGGTATCGTCTTTGAATAGAATCACGCCCTCGAAGAAGAAGGCACCACAGTAGACATCAAGGTATAACAATGTTTCGAAAAATCTGCCGCGCTCTTCGTCGGATAGATTCAACGGCTCAGATGCCAATACTCGGTCTTCTTCGCTTTCGTAAGGAACTTTGGGACCGGATGGAGGACCGTACTGTAGTTTGTACCAAGCTTCCGTGGCGTAAATCATCATGAGGCTTTCTGCATCCGAAACGAGACGCGCGAGAGAGATGAGCTTTGGGAAGTTATATTCCCATCCGACCCAGTAACGTTTCAATCCGGGCAATGCATTTTCTAGCCCGGTCTTCGATTCTGCTAGGTCCGACACTCGTAGGGACTCGACGGCGGCGGCGCCCCGGTGACCATGGTTCTCGCGGATGTGTCGAAGATGGATTGCAAACAAGGCCATGTTGAGTTGAGTATCTCCCCCAAGCCCGGCCTTGATTTTGGAGGAATAGGCTCTCAGAATCTGGCGTCGATTGACACTGAAGCACGCGAAAACCCTCGGTGAAGTTGAGATGAGAGCTAGGGCATCGCGGGGCGAGTCGCAGGACTTCATTATCATATTGTGAAGCTCCGGTGGGAGACCTTCGAGGGGAGGCAAATCGCCGCGTGGAGTGGAACTCATGATGTCGACCTGTCCTTGTTTTTCGAAGTGAGAAGAGGGAAGATGGAAAGGTGGGAGAATGGAGAGAAAAACCTTGGGGCTTGCCTTTTCAGAGGCACACGTTGATCTGTTCTCTTGCCGTGGCGGTCTCGATGAGAACTCTAGGATAAGGAGGGACTGATGCCTGAAATTTAACTGATGCGTTTGTAGAAATGTTTCGTCGACTCGGTAGGCAAGATATCATCTCGTTGCGCGTGGCAACCCCAGTCTGCCAGACAGAATCCTCAGCAGAAGGAGGGCAGCGTTTGCCAGAGCTTGGTGACCGAAACCGACGAGGGATCTAATGCATTAAGGAACAATGAATAGTAATAGTCGAAAGTGAAAAATTCCGAGTCTCAACTGGAATGAATCATCATGGAGCATTGGACTTTGCATGGGAGGCAGGGTCAGTATCCTGCATGGTTGCTTGGGCACCACCAGTCTGATTTCACGAGACCCAAAGACAAACGGGGTTTTCAAGTTGGTTAGGTAATCGTCAACAGATTCCCAGATTCCCAGAGTTGGTACGATGCCATTTTGGCACCTGGGCATGTTGGCTCCAATAGAGACCTTCCGTTAAACCCTTCCGAGAGGGTAATTACTGCAAGAGTGTCGACCGCAACACTCACCCCCAAGTTCACCAACTGCATCCAAAATATGAACCTTGAACTCCCATGAGCTCACTTGTAAAGAACCAAGATGCGTACTACTGGGTATGGTTGAACGGCCTCTGATGGCAGAACTTTTGACCCCCTTGGGCTTGCCCTGTTCCAACACCTCCTACGCCCGCCATAGAGCCGCCTCGTCATTACACACACACATGAGTACAAAAGAACAAAGTGAACACCAACCTCACTTCAAAACACTTCAGCTCTTTTCCGGAGGCAGCTGACTTGGCGCGTTCTCATTTGTAACGCCACTGTATGCCGGCCGCGGTTGCATGCCGTCAAACGGCCCTGACAGGTTATCTGCCATGGCTTCGTCATAACTGGGGGGTGCGTCGTCGTATGGAGGGATGGTATCCCCGGGACCTAGCTGTGGAGGGTATAGGGGATCCTGCGGAGGCTGGGGCACCGGTTGTTGTTGCTGAGCCCGCGGCGGCCTTAGGGGAACCGCGGGTACCTGAGGACCAGCCGTGTTGGTACGGGGCGGCAGTCGAGGAGGCCTGTCGCTTGTGAAGTGGTTGTTTGTGAACGTTGCGCGTCCGGGTTGATTGGTCCTAGCAGCCTCAACTAGTTCGGGCGGTGGTGTGATGCCGGAGAAGACCTCTAACTGAGCAAAATGTAGTGGCAGGTGAATGGCCTGCGGCTGTTTGGTGGGATCTCTCATCATGATTCCCTTCTTCGGCTTACCCCAAGCCAGACCGAGTTTGATTTCGAGCTGATATCGCCGGGCCAGGTTGCAGGTGACGAAGCTGGGCGCAACAGTGTTGGGCAAAGGCACATTCTTCCAGAGGTCATCGGGGATTTCAAGCTCTTTACCGACCTCGTCCTCTGGAGAAGATGTCAGAGGAATGCAGAGATTAGCGTCTGAGACCACAACCCATCGGTTGAGTTTCTTATTGTTGAGCTCTTGGGCGCGAACGTGGGTGAAGCCGACCAAGTCCAATTGGAACGACACAAGATAGACCTGTTCGGGGTTATTGACCAGCTTCTTGGCTATTAGCCGGAGAGGGATGGGCTGGTTGCAAGTGAGAATGATGGGGTGAGGTAGCCGGGCCGAAATCTCGATAGACGGAGCCGGGGCGACATCTCCGTCCCCAGAGGAGGGCATCGGGGTGGAGGAGCCAGATTTGGAGTCATCTGCCCTCATGCCAAAGAACGAGCTACGCTTTCTGTCCGGTTGAGGGGAGCGCGTCCTGAAGGTGAAGGGACGACGGGCGAATGCTTCTTGAGCTGTCCGCGTTGGTCGTGGTAGTTCGATAGGTAGGAACTTGAGACCAATCTGATGCCGCCAGTTCTCCTTCAAGAAGCCGGGGCGTTGGATAGTGACCTTGATGTAATAACGGATCTCCGCCTCCATGGGGTACCCGGTCAGTGAGGGTGGCAAGGTGCGAGTTACGTGGTGAAATTGGAGTTGCTTGCTACCGTCCATGACTCTCACTCCGCCGATGCCAAACAGTCCTCCGTTGGCGAAGCCGCCTATGTTTGCCACGCCGCCGATCTTGGACATGGCCTGAGGGTCACTGCAGGCATTGTTGAAAGGCAACTTGAAATTGAAGGGGAACTCATGCTCGCCCGCCTGGAGCGGGTATGCACCGTAGGGGTTGGAGGAGCTGGCATAGTACTCGTCCGGGAAGACCTGTTGAAGCTTGTACAAGATCTTGTGGCTCTCGGTTGCAATACTGCCGGCAGGGCGTTGAGGTGCGCCGTGATTGGGGGTATAGTCAGGGTCGAAGGCGCTGGTTGCTTGCAGAGCTGTGCTGGACTCGCCCTCGAGCTTCACGACGATGCTGCCGATCTGCTCGGGGCGGTTGATGCCCAAGATGACACGACCTTTAATGAAATCGAGGTTCGTATAGAACTCGGGTGGGTTTTCCAGCGCTATGCGGACGGACATGATGGGCGAATGAGATCGATGAATAGGACACGAAGGCGAGACCCGGATGTGTGACGCGAAGAGGGGGGGAGGGGGCGAGGGGAGGAGATAGAGGGAGAGAAAGGATGAGACGAGTTGGGCTCCGTGTTGCCCAATGAAGTGCGGCAATAACAAGTGAACTGGAGCAGAAAAGGGTGCCTCCTAGAGAGGGTCTCTTTTATTGTTGAAGGGTTTAGATCCGGTGTAGTCTTTTGGAGGGCTCCAAAATAGCTGTCCAGTTTGCGGCGCCTATCTATGAGGCGGCTTGTGATGGTGCTTTTGAGTGTTGGACAGGAAGTCTGGGGAATAGAGCGTTGCGTCACCGATAGTGCTCAGCCTCGTTGGTGTGGCGGAGACGATGTGCTGAGGCGTTGATGTCATGCCCACGACGTGTGGCTAGAGATGGCTGACGGGAGGCTGGTGTGCTGTGGCTCAGGCACATACGAAGAAAAAACCCCGAAGTGCTTGGGCGGGGGGCTGGAGGAGGCGACCAACAACCCCAACGACTTCCACTGTCCCTTTCCAACCTTATCCAGACAACAACACAAAAGTTCCCCCCTCCAACAAGGGTCTCTGATCCGTTGCGGGTTTTTTTGCGCCTCGTTGGAGTTGCATTCTTCATTCATCCGCCGCAATCGCTACATACTCTGGTACGAAGCGCTGTGTGTGCGTTGGCTCACCGTTGAAAAATTGATTGAACGACATGTGGACGCATCTAACCCAGGCAAACCCCGGAAGACTCGGGTGCTGCGTGCCGTGTGTCCACCGAGGGCGTTTGTGCAGATGCCGAGAGGAGGCGTTGTTGGTGACGACATTGCATGAGACATCTGCTGGATCTAGGTACTTGCTACCAACAGAGACACACCTACCTACCTATCTATCACCCTCCTGACACCCTCTTGACTCCTCTCGGCGGAGGGGGAGAAGAACCAACAGCATTCGAGAGACGGACAACACGGACCCGTTGCATCTCACGTGTCGATACGGAGTAGTAGTGTGGACGTTGTTCTCAACTCTCGCTCGTCGACGGACCAGCCCGGATCGGCATTTAGACACAGACAGGGAATCATGGGCCGAGATCGATGTTCTAGGACCCGCTTCCGAGCCGTTTCGTCGCGCTGCATGTCGAACCAACTGCATATCAAGGACCCGGGGTTAGCCCCCAATTCTCCGGTGCGACTCGCTCAACCTGCTCTGGGGGCTGGGGAAACCCTCAAGCAAGTGCCTTGCTCCTGAGGCCCTTAATCTGCATCCCGTCATGCCCAGATCCTGGATGAACTCCATTCTCGACGAAAAAAACCGAAACTCGTGGTACGATTTTTCGCTCGACTACCCTTCACAACGAAAACTCCCGAGGGCCAGTCATATCTGCGCCCACACTCGGGGATTACTACCTCTGTGGATGGATTGAGGAGCCAGACGCTGGGATCTATGCTGCCACCCACCTGTCACCCTTTGTTAGCCAACCACGTCGGTGTGCTCAAGTCTTTTGCAGCCCTCTCCGCGTGGTGCAGGTTGCCGTCCCCCACTCGACGCCATCACTGACATCCCCCCGGCTCAGCTGGCTAGCCAAGAGATTTGCTACCGCGGGTGAAGAGATTGGTATTCCGACCTGTCTCTTTTGTTTGTTTGTTTGTTCGTCCTTGCCCAAGATGTGCGCAGCGCAATACGGAGTACATACTTGTAACTCCGTCCGTGTATCGACTCATCATATTCGCCTAGTGTCGGCAACGCGTCCTCTTTTGTGCAACCTCCGGATAAGCTAGGATCTTGGGTTCAGTGAGGCTGTTCTTTTTGCCTTTCTTCGTAGGGCTTCCGCGCGTTGCGCATAGCCGATGACTTGGTGGCTACGGCTGAGCTTCTCATTCAAGCACCTTGCGTGCTGTTGCACATTCTCGTCGATCGTGCCCGAAGCTGGTTGGTCCATAGTGTGCTTGATACTTGATGACCCTCGAGTTCCCGGCACAAATCTTACACTTCATTGGCCCTCTCGTGGAAGAGTCTCTCCAGAGGCGTTCATATTTTGCATGAGACCAGACCAGTGTCCACACCACATTCGTTGCTGATCCTTCCAGCAGGTCTTTGCCCTCCTCCTCTCTCTCGCAGCGCCCCATAGCTGCAGAGCCTCACATGCAGGTCTTGCTTTCTGGCCAGATGCCATTAGCACTGTTTTCCCACATGGATGGGCGTGTGTATATGTAGGGGCCCCAACCAGCCAACTGCGATTTTTGTGTTTTCCTCTCCGTTCTCTGCCCCTAATGCTCAGCCCTGCCATGAGAACTCGCGAACCATCACCGATGACAATACACTATGGCGGGTAACTGTGGAACTACCTGTCCCATCATCGGTGGCTTTTACTCCTACAGTCCTAATGTAGGTGGTAATGCCGTCTTCGTGGCGTTGTTTGCCCTCCTCGCCCTGGCGGCGCTCTATCTCGGCCTTCGATCTAGGACGTACGTGTTCTCAGCTGTGCTTACGATCGGCCTCGTCTTCGAAGTGCTAGGGTTCATTGGGAGGATTCTCTTGCGCTCGACTGGGGATGACGAGGGTCACTTTTTCCTATCCTTGCTGGGGACGGTGTTGGGACCGACGTGGTTCAGCGCCGCCATCTTCATCATCGTCCCACATGTACTCGACGTCTACGGCGAACCGATCTGTCGGTTCAGACCCCTCTTGGTGGGCCTGATATTCTGGTGCCTGAGTGCTGTCATTCTGGTCCTTGAACTGATTGGCCTGCTCTTCGTCGCGTACGACTTTGACGGAGTGACTGTGGGTGTACCCCCAAGCGAACTCCAAGTTTGACAATGCTTACAGATGTGGATAGAGAAGACAAGGCACGATAATCGTCGCTGTTGGCTTGGGAGTCCAGGCCGCCTTGTTGCTGGCTTCCAGCGGACTGCATTTCTGGTTTACTCTTGGGCTTAGCACCCAGCGAGGAAGTCTTGATGCCAGGCATTCCCAAGTTTGCTCCTCACCTAAGTTCAAGAGATTCCTCATGAGTGGGTATCATTGGCCACGGACAAGCGTGCAGCTAGCTCACAAGATAACATAGCAATGGAGATGGCAACGGCGCTGCTGGTCATCACCTCGATCTGTCGCATGGTTGAATTCTCGGGTGGCATCCGAGGAACCCTCTTCCAGAGCCAAACCGCCTACATGATCCTCGCGGGAGCTCTCCCTTTCCTCGCGAGCATGCTTCTCACCGTCTTCCACCCCGGGGTCGCCTTTGCCGATAGCTGGGCTCCGACGTCACCCCAAGCGATAAAGAATCCCAGTCGACCGAGCCCCATCGAATCCCCGGCCAGCTATCCAATGCACCACCGATACGATCCCGACATTCGAAAGCAGTTCTCACCAACTTCGCAACGGCAGCAGAGAACTTCCTTGCCCCCACCAGTGCTTCCTGCTGGCTCTCCAGGGCTTCCACCAAACCCGAAGCCGAGTTCAAAGCCAACAAGCCTGCGTAGCCCACGGCCCAGCTCGCTGGCTTCTTCCCCCGCGATGAACAGAGCAAGCGTCCAGACGGAGCCTATGAGCACACCATCCAGGCAATTGGTGGATCACGAGGAGTTATGGTGAGGGTGAGAAGAGGAGACATCGTTGGCCATGAGGGCTGGTGTGTTGGATGACACCCTGAACCGCTGCTGGTTGGCTGGCTCTCTTCGCGTACATACTTCTAGAGCATCTGAGAGTATCGGGGGCTTCTCGTTTGCTTCAACGTCGCTGGGAATCATGAGGATTAATTAGGCGCTGGAAATCCCAACACTCGGCTGCGCCAATCTGAGGACTTGGTTGGGATAGTCTTGGTATGGAGGAAATTCCTTTCTTTGGGTATCATTGCCTGCTAGTGTGCCGAGAATCTATCATTAATCTCGGTGCATAATATTAACATAGTTTCCGTTGGTAGTAAAAGAAGAAGAAGAAAGAAACCATCTCCATGCTTTGACAGAAGTTTCGTTCAAACAAACCGGCCAAGTGAGGCCTTCGAAGGCGCCTCCTTTAGATGGCATTCCACGTCGTCTTGACATCAGGCCGCTCTCTTGAGGAACCGCCTTCTTCAACCCTAACCATGACGTCTGTTCGTAGTCTGATGCCCTTGTCCACCTCTTCTAGCTCGACAAACTCGGTCGTTGAATCGCCGCCTGACACCATGACTCGACCACTCGCGCCGTCGCTCTCCTTGTCGATGGCGCTGGTCTGCTTGATGTATCCGCTGGAGCTGTGCCAGTCGTGACTGCGCGACATGTGGCCGCTTCCCGTCCCGCGTGTCGTCTTCTTGTTGGTGCTCTCGAGGCGGCTGCGGAGGCCGAGCTTGTAGGAGATGAGGCGGAGGAGAGGCTGGAGGGCTGGGAAGCAGCCGCACCAGAGGCCGACGTGGACTTCGAGGACGGTCCAGGGGCTGACTCGGATCATCTTGTAGGTTCTGGGGGATATTAGTCTTGGGGGTTTCGCTGGCGACGGGAAAAGGGGTTGGTGGGACGTACGTGTTTTCGGCAAAGTTGGTGGTTACGATGAAGCCGAACCGGACGACTCCTGTGATGATGGCAAAAAGACCGACACAGAAGACGAGGATGACCTTGACGGCCTTGGAGCCGAATGTCATCTTGCTGTGGATAACCCAGATGGGGAGGGCGAAGAGGGCGGCGTCGATACAGATTCCCACGATGGAGTGCGTCCACATCATGTAAGCCTCCTTGTCCTTGCTGATACAGTTCCGATCGGGCTTTGACGCATCAAAGAGGTCACTAGGAAGGTAGAAGGTTAGAATAATTCGTTCTCACAGAGCACAGAGGATGAGTTGTGAGTGAGGGCTGAGCATTACCCGATGGGCTTGCATTCTGTGAGCAAGAAGAAGAAGGCTGCTATGGTGAGGGCGATGATGATGAAGCCGACGGCCCAGACGAATCGCATGTAAATGCCTAATAATTTGTGGTGAGATTGGCGCATTGAGAGGAGTGAGACAAAGAAAGCACTTACGATCCTTGCTTAGTCGTGGTAGAAAGGCCAGGATTGATAGTCGGACTAGGCCACAGGCGAGGAGGAAGATGAGTTGATTGACAGGTAGTAACTACAGGAAGTACCAGGTTAACAGTTGTGGTGAGATGGAGGAGGGTGGTCTGGCTGGGTTGTGCATACTGAGAAGAAGGCGTTGATTTGCTCTCCATCGAGGGTACTCATGTCTGAGCCGGCTCCATGGCCGACAATAACGATCTCCAAGACTGATAGAGTAGTAGCGAGACCCTGGGACGATGAGACAATGCACAGTCAGTGATCTTAGTCGTCTAAAATTGAGGTAGATGTTTGTCTTCCTACTCACATATGAGATGATGGCTAAGAAATCGTCCAGCCCAAGCGCCTTGGTCATGAGCCCTCGAACATATAATCGTATAATCATGATGATGGAAGTGATGACAATGAGGGCGACATTGAGATTCAAGAGAACGTAACCCTGCGAAGGGGGCGCATCCTCAGGGTTAGTTGCCATCTTTCTCTCTCTCGACGTCTGCGTCGTCTAGGTAGGTCGAGATGGGATATCCGTCTAGTCCTCCTAGCACTGGTGGCCGACTCTCACGGCTAATGGTCACAAGGGACTTCGGCTTCGACGGGGTTTGGATGAGAGACACTTCGATGGGCGTTGTCGATATGGTAGTATTGTGATCAACGTTTAGGGAGGGGAGGGGAGGGGACGGATGACGGGTGACGGGTAACGGGGACATGCAAGTCTATTAAGGCTACGACAGAGACAAGAGTGGGATCCGATATGCACGCCGCTGCGGGATTCTAGACGTGCCGAACGTGTCTCTGAACCAAGCATCCCAGTGGCGGACGCCGCGGGAGGAGAATCCTAAAGACGGCGTGCATGATGGGGGAGGGGGGGACTAGCCATGTGTGCCATCCATTCCTATCTCGACGTCCTCTTCTTTTTCCCAAGAGACCGGCTCCTCTGGGCGGACCTCAGCTTACGGGCGAAGGAGAAAGCCAAGAGCAACCGCGGCGCCATCAGCTCGGTCTGGCTGGCCCGCAGTCCGCCTTTCGGGATTTGTCTCTGGTGGTTTAGGACGACGGGACAGGGTTAGCGGCGAGGCACACACCGGACGGGGGGGGGCGGCCCTTGACCGGAGATGGGAAAGGGGATCAGATAGCGTGCCTGGAGGATCACAGGTGGGTGGGCAACTTGTCACGCTGTCGGCCACGCTTGATATTGAGATGTCAGGAGTAGCGTTGGGTTGTTTGGGGAATAGTTGATCGGCGGTGTCACATTGGGACACGTGGGACAGGGGGGAGAGGAGTGACGAGATGCTGAGTAAGGGCTTCTTTTGCACGCTTGTTATTTGTAGATGAGACTAATGGCTTAGCAGAGCTTGGTGCTATCTCGGGGGTTGAGTGGGAAGGGGGGAAGGATTGGGAGTTGAGGTGAGTTGAGGAAGAGGGTATCACGGCGGGCTGTGTGGACTTGGGCCGTTTTGATGTAAGGAATGTTGGACGGCTAGAGGACCTGGTAGAGTTTGGGGCCAAGCTTTCAGGGCTGAACTGAGAGGATGGTTCAGAATTGTGCGGTCCCTGTTGTGTGCCGGGGGTCGGTCTGGAGGGTTTCAAGACCTGTGTTCAGATCACCTCGAAGTGGCCTTGAGCGGCGGGGTAACTACGAAGCACTGTGCAAAGATGACGATGGATTCGCGCGGTTACATAAGTGGACGATGGATGGTTGGCTTGCCGATTTTGCAAGGATTGCCGGCAAGCAATATGTACGCTTTGAAGACGGCATTCTGAAGAATATGCACAAGTGACAAGGATCAGCGCTATGTTGCTCTTCCCGTCCTTTGCGGCGCTGTCTGTGTGTCGTGTGTTGGCGGGCTAGGATAGGGCTAAGATTAGGCTCGCGGATCGCGGGCTTGAGGCGTGGCGTTTGGGGGGGAGGTTGTTCTGGGGGGAGGGAGGGAGAAATGGTTCGAGGGACGCGGTAGTTGAGAGATACGATGGGGGATGCATGCAAGTTGAGTGAGTTGGTCTGTCGAGTCCTCGTCAGACCGTGCACGGCATCTGCCGAATCCATTCTATGT